>MU006776.1:954804-1214688 GCA_010093635.1 Massarina eburnea CBS 473.64
AGTAACATGAGGGAACGGTGCCAGGCAGTAATTGACGCCAAAGGAGGCCATACTAAGTGGTAGTTGTGGGAAATATGCCGTCTTTCTAGAATCGGGCAGCGTTTTAGTCAATTCTGAGGCACTTATGTGCGCCAAGACCTCCGGAACAACCATTAATCCGCGCCAAAAGGCCTATTTAGAGTAGTCTATTGATCAATTTGACTATCCTTCCTACTATCAACTTCAAAATCGAACTCAAAACCATCAAAAACCGTCAAAATTGACTCTCAGAGAGTTGAGAAATCGGCCGTCTTTTCGGCCAAGACGCTAAGGGCGACAGGGGGAGGGGGCAACCCGTTCATGCTCCACCCTTGTACTCCTTCGCTGCCCAGTGGTCTCCACATGCTGCGCGATTTGCATCAGCCCAACATTGACCCACTCTAGCGGCTATTTAGGGCTCTGCCAACTCGTAGCAGAATTTTCCGACCTGCTATCTCAGTGCATGTACCACACACTGAAACACTCTGAGATGGGAGTATGATCAGCGTCGAGACGGTTGATTTATTCTAGAAGATTCGCGCTTCGGTCTATGTACATACGAAGACGAGGGGCCGCGGCCGGAAACCCAACCTAAGTCGCGACCATGTATGTCCGAAAAGATCGTCGACATGTTTCTTGAAGGATACTTCGGTATCAGCTGACATAACTGTGAGCTTTCACGATTGGATAGCTAGGCGTACTATGTATTTTAATATCCTAGAATGTTTCCTCGGCTCGTGTAAGTGAGAACTCATAAGTGATTTTGAAGGTGGACTGGAGCCTCAGACTTCAGCGGCATCTGTTCACAACCTACGATATAAGTGAACAGAAGAGGATGTTTCCCTCTGTAACTCAACCCTTCACAAACTGCACAGGCATATCTCTTTAATACACCATTACCCTCGCCTCTCTCAACATCCCATGATGCACAATACTGAAGCTATGCGTGACGATTGGGGAACGAGTTGCACAGAGCTTTGAGCTTATTGCCTCTATCAATCATCGTCCTCCTCTCTCCAGTAGACCATCAACCCGTTCAAGGCATTCCCATGCAACTCAAATTCCGGAATTCTCCGTCGCTCCCTCCCGTCTGCAAAACCCTTGCCCAGCTGATTGCATTCGGCAAGCACCTCTTTCTTCTCCTGGATATTCGCAAAAGCCCGATAATTGTCCAGTATCTCGTTTCCAATATACAGTTGAGGATCCTTGTTCTTCAAGAAGAGAGGCAGAAGTATATACCAGTCTACAAATGGAGCAAACACAAACGACGAAGCCGTGATGTAGGTTTCGATAGAGACGGGTAGGACTGTTATGGAGAGCGTTGCGAGGAAGGTGACGTCGAGGGCGGTAAAAGCGGGTTCTTGGGCGTAAAGGATGATGGATGAATTGTTGTCTTGTACTTGCTATGGATCAGCTTCAGAAATCGGCATTGGTGATATATGCTCACATGTTCTGACAACAGCCATAAACAGAACAAGCTGCCACAGCGACCGATACCGATGGTCCCAGTCCAAGCTAAAGCTCCCAATGCCAATGCAGACGGCCTCTTTCACTGTCCAATCCCTCAGACTCAACGTCTTCTCCAGATTCTTCGCACAAGCGCTTCCTCGCCACTGCTTCTCCATTTTCTTGAACTCCCCTGCCAGTTTCTCCACAGTCAACCCGTTCACTGTCCTCGTCGGTCTCGCGTCCCGTAATTGTTCCGCTTCATCTGCCTTCGCGCCGCCCGAACCCGCTACAACGGTCCAGCCATCCCCGGCTTGCACCTGATTCCTCTTTGCGCGTGCCATGTACCTTCCCCTATTCTCTTGCTTGTATTTCTTTGAGTGATAGGCTACGGTCACCGACGCGAATCTATAATTACAGCTCGCATCAGTGGGATGTGGGCGCGTAGCCGCTAGGTTTTGTTGGAGGCTAGCGCATTTTCGGAACCGGAAAGCTCTCGGAAATCGGAATTCTGTACTTGCACTTCTTTCTCTTCACTGAACTACGATCAAATTGTTCTGGAAAATTTACCGGAAAGATAGAGCTTCCGCGATCTCCTTAGCAACTCTCAATCCACTTACATCTCCATCCATATATCGCATTTCAAAGTCGGCTGTCTCTAACCCGAAACCCAATCAACGAATTCCGCGTCTGCTTCCGAAAACCCTCCATGATTGTGCTTCTAATATGCACCTTGCCTCCTGTTCCGTCTCTAGCTGCATGAGCGAGTACGCTTTTCCCCACCTCAAGTAGACTGCGCCGCCCGCAAGCCCCGATAAGCCGCCCCCCAATGATAGCAGCGGCAACGCTCCATGACGGGGTTTTAAGGCAGGTGATAGTGGTAACGTATATTTGCAACGTCACTGATTCTTTTTTTATGGAGATCTTTCATCAAAGTGAGCAGCGACCTGAGCAGTTGTAGATGTATGGGAATAGTAAAAGGAACGACAGCCCCGTGTCCAACTAAAATATGACGAACCGCCATCAGATTTCTCGGCATTTCAATAGGTACCGCTCCGCCTGAGTTCGGAAAAGTATTGGGAAAGAAAGATGACCCAAAATTGAGTCATGTACAGTGAAGAAACGACTGGTATTTCCGGATATCAAGCGCCAAACACCCGCTCAAAGAACAAAGAACCACACCAAAAACGTGAATTAGATTAATCTGCGATCATAGCCATGTTATCCAACTGGCTGCAATAAAAATAGGAAGCATGATCGATGCCCATGGGTTTGGTGTAAAGTTCGGATTCGCAGGTGAGCTCGTGGTTGTGTACACGAGCTGGAAGCCGATAGTGTCGTCTGGATTTGTCGAGTTCAAACAGTTGGTGTTGTTGACTTCGGGCACGTCTTCCGGCTCCGCGAATGTGATATCCGCGCACTGCATCACTGTTAGCTTGATACCATGTCCCAGTCCGTGGCGAACGTACGTTGTAAAGCGCGGCTCCATGCTGAGCCGTCTCAATGACTTGGATGGTCGCATTGTCGCCCACCTTCGGAGTGAAGCCTGCTGGCAACGGCACTTGCGGTAGACAGAAGGTGCCATTGTATTCCTGGTTCGAGGGGCCAGTGATTTGGAAAACCGGCAGCATAGCGTGGCTGTAGTTCAAGGGCTCGGTGCCAAAGCCCATGTTGATGTAGACGAGCGCAAGGGAGTGGCCCGGGAACCATCCAGGTTGGACCGACAGCGCGCCGCCCTTCAGCGGCCATTTCGTGCGGTTTGTGGAAGTGGGCATGCCGCCGCCTGTCACTCGTGGTCAGCCAAAGAGCTCGTTCATGCTCGGGTCCAACGTACATGGATACATCCATTGCATTCCGTAGGGAAAGCCGTACGTCCCATTCTCCCAGTTGATACCCAGACTCCCCGGCTTTATATTGTCGTCAGTCTGCGACACGGTCCCGTTGGTGAGAATATTGTCCCCTCTCCATCCTGGATATACAATGACGGTGTGCGCGGCGGTGAACGGGGCGAGGCATGCGACGAGACACAGACACAGGAGCGGTGCAAAGCGAAACATGGCGGCGATGAACTGGACAAGGGCGAGATGGCGAACGGTAGCAGCGCGGGTGGCGGGGGGCACAATCCGCACTTAAGTCTCGCCCGTCCATCCCGCCCCTCGCACAAAACCCACAGCCGTCCAGCATAACCCAAGCTCCCCAAAACAGCCTTTTCTACATCGGTGCCCATCGGTAATCGTCGCTATTCGGCTTCAGCGAATGCCTGGCCGCAATGCGCATATGGGCCCTCGCGTTTGTTACCACGGTCCAATAGCCAGCGGGGTAGCTTATTGGGCGGACAGGGATCGCGGGCCAGTGAGCGGATGAGGTGCATGGGTGGCCCGGACGGGAGGGCATCGCTAAGCTTCGACCCTGCCGAAGTGTGATTACATCTGCAGCCCTTAAGCGCCCACTCCATAATGGTATTATTGTATGCGCGCAGACGCCGCAGTCAACGGTGCGTAGGTGCGTCGGGAGGGTGCGCGGGATTGAAGAGATAGCCGCCGCGGTGATGTGATGGAGGCGTGATGATGGATGCACCGTGCCGCAATTAGCTCACGTTGCTCTCAACGATGATGGGTCAACAAAGGCAGCTCACGGCGCGGGAAGCCAATATCACAAGAGGATGCTTATTTTTCATTCATTATCCCTACTCGGACCGTCCACAACTCAAGGCTCATCAAATATCAATCAACTACCCGGCCACCCCTTCCAGCATCACCCTTAAGACAAGTTGGCGTTGATGAAAGTGAGGAGGGTGGAGACACGAGCATAGACACCGGGAGCGTTGGCACCGGCGCAACCCTCGCCCCAGGAAACGGTACCCTGGAGGACCTTGGAGGAGTCGACAATGGGGCCGCCAGAGTCACCCTGGCAAGAGTCCTTGCCACCGGCAGCAAGACCAGCGCAGAACATGTTGGTGGTGACAGCGGAAGTGCCATAGTCGGCACGGCACTCGGTACGGGAGATGACGGGAACGTCCACCTTGAGGAGATTGGTGGGGAGGGTGCTACCGCCCGAGGAGGTGGTTCCCCTGGTTGGTGTGTCAGCGAATGTTATGATGCTATGATTGTGTGTGCATGTGGCTCAGAACTTACCATCCAGCAACAGTGAGGACCGCACCGGTCGCAGGGTCAGAGTTGGCGGCTGGGAGAGTCGCGTAGCTAATGGTGGAGCTCGTAGGGATAGAAGTGGCTAGCTTGAAGATGGCGACATCGCTGTCGTAGGTGTTGCTGTTGAAGCTAGGGTGGACGGTAATCTTCGAGACCTTGACGAGGGTCCCACCAGAGGTCCTGCTCTATAGACCTGTTAGGTCCACCTTATTCCTAATAATACTGGAAAGGGACAAACGCACCAAACTTCCAGCACGAACTGTGGTGGATGAGGCAGACACAGCGGCACCGCAGTGACCAGCCGAGAGCACGGTGTTGGCGTTCAGGAGGATACCACCACAGAAGTGAGAGCCGCTCTGCTGAAGAGAGACGATGAAGGGGAAGTCACCCGCGGAAGCAGCAACACCACCGACGATCAGGGTGGAGAAGTCCTCAGGAAGGGCGGCAGCGAGAGTGAGCGCGGGGGCGGCGAGGGCGACGAAAAGCGACTTGAGACCCATGGTGAAAGTGCTTGACTGGACAAGGCTGGAAGTGAGGGTGGCAGGTATAGTTGTATTGAAAAGATGTTGACCTGATGGTTTCAATATTCGCGTCTACCCATCCATACTTATACACCCAGCCAAGTGATTGCAATGTTGACAATGCTTCACCATGGCGTTTACAACCTTCCCATCGTGTCCTTCCCGATAGGACTCCAAAGAGCCAAGCCACCGCTGGCAAATGGCCTTCCTGATACAGAATACCCGGTCAATCGACGGAGACGAGGCGAACGAAAGCGTTTTGGTGGTGTAGTCCTACTATTCGCTGTGGCATCACTTCGCTGCAGATTGCTAAAAAGGAAGTTGAAACAGCCAGCTGCGGCTTATCTCATACCCCGGACTAACGATACATGTGCCCGAATCTACATACAGCTGCGAGTAGTAGCCCCGCCCCATAGGGTAACTTGTTTTGGTCGGATTAACATGCGTTTTCAGTGCAGCTTTCAGCTATACTTTGAGCTCTTCGTAGAACACCACCACAGCCCCCCTCGAGCAGCTCACTCTTCTTCTCGTCGGGACGTGCGAGGAGGTTGATAAGATTCTCGTTTTCATTATTTCACGTGCTGCGCCCAAGTGCGCCTGAGTGGGGTTTGCTTGCCAGGACCTGCCGTAAGAGATCGGCTTGTCTGCAGATCGCCATCAATCCCAGTATCCCCCGGCCACTCCCAGCTACATTCATTCTTGGGTCCTACACACCTGGTCACTCCCTAGTCTACTGCTGTGCTAAGCGCCGCAGCATTCGACACCGCACCTGCAATTTGGAGGCCAGAAACCGGCGCGTCCAAGAAATTAAGAACAGAGCCATCTCTTGGCCGCACTATACAGCATCCAAGCACCGCATGGCAGAGCTTATGTCCAGGGTCATGGCCCTGAAAACTATCCTCAATACAGAGCCGGCACCGCCCGCGCATCAGTACACAAACACCAGCGACGAGAGGTGGCGACATCTGAGATGCGAGTGGATACGCGTCATTCGCTTGGCACATGTATAGTTGATGATGGTTCCTGAGCTAGAGGATTTCGAACAACTATCTCGTACCTTCTACTACAAGCAAGAAAGCAGATACGCACTGTTCTCTGCAGCAACAGGACTCTTCTCTATTCGTGGATTTTTATCATCCTCTCTCTCTATCGTGTCCGAATCTCGTACTATTCCTAGTCCACACAGGGGTGCAGTCCGCGCAAGAAATCATGGACAGCCTTACCACCACCTTCACCATCGAGGTGGGCGGGTCTCCCATTGCACCCGCAGTCGCAGACTCAGACTCGGACCGCTCGCAAGCAAAGACAGGCTCCGAAGCTGCCGAGTTCACGCTCAAGGACGGACGCCTGCAATCCGGTGGCTACTTCCTCGGCCGCTCAACAATAGAAGACCGAAGCTTCCTCCCCAAGCCCGTGCTCTGGTTCAAAGCCGGTGGCGATGGCAGCGATAAGGCCGTGAAACCGGTGACGGCGCATCAAGAAGGCGACAAATATTTGATCAAGTTCCAGAGTATGTCTCAGCAACACCTTCTGACACCTTCTGACACCTGACACCTTCTGAACTGGTTTACTGATCCGTATGTGTAGATGCGAGTCTGATCGTAAACGAGGGAAATGTGCTCGCGGATCTGGGTGGAGGTGAGAACATCCGAACACTCTGTGGCTTTTTGTTGCGGTTACTAACTTCATGAAGAAACCCACGACAACGTCTCGATAAAATTGAAGTCGTAGGATTAGGATCCGATGCCGGGGGCATGTACGGGGGTGAGACCACCTTCCTCGAACTGTATCAATAATGCATGTACAACATCCTGTCTCCGGCGGGGTAGAACGCATGAGGATCTCGCATGCAATGCCCGAATGCAGGTTATAAGAATGATTATTCCGCCCTAGTAAAGTGTACATGGACAATTGACGATCAAGACGCCTACGGTGGGACGGCATGGGCGAAAGTTTCATTTTCGTCGTTCGTTCCTGCATTCCGCCAAATATAGATCTATCAACCAGTGCCGGTACGCGGTTGCCCACTCAACGGACTTTTAACTGACTGTCCCCTTCAACCACACCCCGATACCGGTCCGCACTTCGAATCAAGGTACCTTGGCAGTGCTTAACCTCTCCAAGACCCGATCAGCGCGAAGCTTGTACCTCCAACCACCCATGTATCGGTGACCCCGTTTCACCTCCACTGTCATTGCACAATTACAGCCACACTCCAGTGACACGCCTCAACTACTCAACTACCGCCCTCCGCCACATCCTGTATAGAGATGCCGGCATTCCGCAGCCTATTCGTAGTTGCTTCTAACAAGTCGGCATGGTGTTGCACCATTAGCTGCACTTGCTCGTTCTCCTGTTTTCGTGAATACGAGGGTACGTTCACCCGCGCGCGCACTTGCTCCTTCTCTTCGCCATTTGCTTGCGCTGCTTGTTCTACCTGCTTCGCCAAGTCCGCCTTCGTTTCCTTCATTTTTTGGAGTCGCTGCCATGCCGGGACATCGCTGCCATCGACATCGTCGGTGAGGTTTTGCGCTGTGCGGTCGATACTGCTTTCCATGGTCTGGAGTTCAGAAGTAAATGCAGCTTCCTTCTCGCTAATTTCGGTAGTATTCACACTGGTGGCCTTCTTTCGAATAGCAAGGTAGCGTGCCGTCAGTTCTTCTTGTTTGGCCTTTACTTTCTCTAGACGCCCTTCGATCTTTGCGTTGCTAGATGTATCTAAGATGCTATCGGTATCTTCATCGTTGCCGGTAACAGCATCAATCTTGGGTACAAGTTGAGCAGTACGCCATATCTGATCACGATACTCGTCTTGTAGACGTTGGCAACGGTTAAACAAGTCGGCGACTGCGTGCTGAAGTTTGTCGGTATGCACAGAAAGGACGCGGTGGGCGTTCATGAGGAGGTTGAGGTTGGCCGGGGACAGCCTGACTTCTTCTTTGAGAGATGCCTTTTGCCTGCCGGGAATGTCGAGGGCGGCGAATAAATTGAACGACTCCCATAGCTCCTTCGGCGGGTTCCAAGGTTCGCGTGCCTTTGTGGAGAACGAGACCTCCTCTTGGTCCAGGTTTTCCTCATCAGATAGCCCGTCGTCCTCTGGAGCATCGAGAAGCACAGCTTGAGGCTCGTCGTCAACCGTGGTCAAGAGAAGGTAACCGACGTTCCCGTCCTCGAGGACCACACATGACGTGATCTCCTTTTTCGTATTGCTCGGCTGACGATGAAAGCACCGCTCAACTTTGCTCCTCCCCTTGAGTAGCAAATCGAAGCGGACCTTGACACTGCTGCCCTGATTTTGAGACAACTCGAACTCGATGCCACGGATCCAGGACTCCATTGAGACGTAATACACCCCAGTGGCATGCGTCACAAAAAATGAAAAGTCGGTATGTACGTCCTGGGTGATACTCTGTTCGTTGGATGATACTCCGTCACTGGCTAGTGTGAGCGTCTCGGCAAGAATGAGGCTATGCTCAGTGGGTTCTGGCTCGCATTCGTCCTAGAAATGTCAGCTCTAGCATAGCAAAGGATGATTCTAGACTTGCCTCTGTTAGCGGAAGCCAACGTCCAACGATGCCGAGGAGATCGAAGCAAACGTGAACTTGACAAGTGTCTGTGAGAAGGCAGATTAAGGCGGCAGGCAACCCCTCTGCAACCTGATCGTCGTCTTCATCCCCACCCGAGAAGGTCTTGAGCGAGTACACGACTATATCACTCAGCTCAAAGTCGTCCACTTCGGGTTTGATGTTGAATGGCCCTTGCAGCATGGGGACTTCAGGAACGCTAGCAGGCCGGGCATACACCTTGATTGTGTCTCCATTTGGAAGCATCTCTTCCAATGGCTCCCTGTACACAATGTCGCTCTTCCAAGACAACTGCTTGCCTGCTGTGACTTTGTCGAATTTGAGTGCGTCTTTGTCTTCGGAAATGTCAGCGTGATTGACATCGATTGACGTAGACAGGGTCTGCAGGAATGTATGTGCGCCGGGCGATTCGAGCAATTGCCACTTGCTCGGGAGCAACGGACACAAAGCATAAAGCTCGCCGGCACCTGTGGCTATCCAGAGCGTGAGAGGGGCCCATCCATGGACGCCCTCCTGCTCGGGGAAGTCCCCAAAACAAGCGGAAGCTACTTCCAGGTCGACCATATCCGGGGAGAAGCCTTTGGAGACTCCGAAATTGGAAGCGCCCAGATCAACATCATAGTTTTCTGCGCTCGCAAGCTTCACCAGATCAATTGACAGCGTCGGCTCGCTGAAGGACGACCGGTCGGCGCGGTTGAGTTCCCACAGTCGCACCACTCCTTCCAGCGTGATTGTCACCAAGCAGTGCCCGTGATAGCCGAGTGGGTGCCATAGCACTGACGCTATCGGCGACCCTTCCAGCACGTGCGCAACCGGCCCTATCTGGAAAGTCTTTGGCTTGATGGGCTTGGTGTCGCCATGGGCGAGGAGCGCGGAGTCGGGGAGGCAGATGACGTGGACGGTATGCGAAGTGGAGACGGCAAGGAAGTCACCGGCGGGGGAGATGGTGAGGCGTTCGATTTGCAGTGGTATCGGGACGTTGAGTTTGCGGTACACGGGCGCATCGTCCTCCTTCAGCTGCGCCAGGTCTGCCCAGCGTATCTCGCGCCCTGCGGCCACAAAGATTTCCGAGTCTCTTGTCGCAATAGTCCTCCTCAGGCCGGCATTCTCCTGCCTCTGGGCCGAAGCTCTGCCCGTAGTCGGCGAGGGCTCGAACAGGTGGTAGCCGGGGCTCGGGCGGGAGAGCCAGGCGGGCGTGTAGCTGAGAACTTTGGGCATTTTTCGACCTTTACGTCCCCCAGATTGCAGATAGAGGCGGTAGTAAACACCAGTCAATATTGAGCCCGCGAGCGCGTTGTCGTGTGGGTTTAACGCTGCGAGAGAAGCAACAAGGAAAGAAAGCGCGAACGCGTAGCTCGGCACAACCTCGGGGACTGGCGGAGTACACTCCCGCCTTGACTTTCACCTGGACCTTCATCTTTGTCGCGAACCCTCGCACCCTCCGAAAGCCACACCAATCTGCTACCCACGGCTTTCTTTAACGCCCTCTTCAGCGCCTTCTTCAACCGCTTCTTCAGCAGCTCTCTCAATGGCGCCCATCAGGAAGAACACCATCGACCGCTTGGACAGGCCAAGCTCGTACGCGACCAGCAAGGTGACTTACACGGCGCCCTCCGCAATGAAGCTACCTGGGTATACTATACTGACACGCGTAGAACCGACGGAGGAACCAGCGTCGCGATGACGAGCTGCGTCGCGAGCCCACGCCCGAGCCCGAAGACAAGCTCAAGGACGCGACGACCCTCTACGTCGGCAACCTCTCGTTCTACACCACCGAAGAGCAGATTCACGAGTTGTTCAGCAAGTATGTGGAGCGCAGAGTATGGTAGTTGTATACTGACCGCATCCAGATGCGGTGAAATCAAGAGATTGGTCATGGGCCTCGATCGCTTCCAGAAGACGCCGTGCGGATTCTGCTTCGTCGAATACTACTCGCACCAAGACGCTCTGGACTGCATGAAGTACATTGGTGGCACGAAGCTAGACGAGCGCGTGATCCGAACCGATCTCGACGAGGGCTTCGCGGAAGGTCGGCAATACGGGTATGTCAAGTACAGAAGCACAGAATTATCACCCCCTAACATGGGCGCAGGCGAGGCAAGTCCGGCGGCCAAGTACGCGACGAGTACCGCAACGAGTTCGACCCGGGACGAGGCGGCTTCGGCAGGGCCTATGCCGACGAGTACGACGACTAAGCGCTACAGCGACCTGGGTGTATTATACCAAGCATGGGTGGAGTATGGCGTTTGTTCGAAGAAGCCAAGGGGCCCTCATCTCTTCATTATAAGATAGGCAGAAGATATCTAACAGTATCCCCATATACTCCATGCGCCTCGTGCCGAACCCAAGACTTATGATACAGTGCCATCGACGAGCTCGAACTCCTGCCTTCGCTGAACCGCCTTCAGAATCTCCTCGAGCCACCATACGTGTATCCGCGAATCGGCTGTTAGTTCGGGATGGAAGCTGCAGCCGAAGACATTGCCTTGCCGTACTGCGATGATATCTGGCGTCTCGGCAGACAGCTTGGCCATGACTTCCACGTCGGCCTTCAATTCCTCTTTGGCAAGTTCATCGGCCGGTGTCTTTGCGGGCGCGACAACCGTGGCGTCTTGCTCTGCCTCCTCTACCTGAATGCCCTCCTTGTGCGGAAGCAACTTTTCGACCACGGGTGCTCGGATGAAGACGCAACGGAAGGGCTCGCTGGCGTCTTTGTCGACCGTGTCGCCGAGGAAAGGAAGGCTGAGATTCGCCTGGAAGCTTTCCACCTGTCGCCCAAAGTGGTTGCGATTCACCCTAACATCTAGTCCACCGATCAGTTCCTGCCCACCCTTCTTCGTCCGATTCGCAGACTCGGCCAGCAAGATGAGGCCAGCGCAAGTCCCCCACGTAGGCTTCCTCAATACTCTAATACATGGCATCAGCACATGCACGCGACAGTGGCAAACAAGGCAAACGGGTAACTCACTTGACGAAATCTCTTAACGGCTCCAGCAACCCCGAGCGCGCAGCCACCAGCGACATAGCGGTACTCTCGCCCCCCGGGATTATCAGCCCATCGCAAGTGCTCAGCTCCTGCGGCGTCCTGACCTCGATGAAGCCCCACTTGACGTCCACGGCTTTCCGCGCTTTGAGTCCTTGGGCTGCGAGTCGCAGCAGTTGCACGTGCTCACTGAAGGCACCTTGGAGCGCTAGCACGCCGACAGTGACATCGGGAATGGTGATAGTCATCCTTGGTTGACTTCACGAGTTGTCGGAGTCCGATGGGGAACTCGGAGTCGCAGATTATAAGTCCCTTATCGATAGCGTCGCCTCCGGTCTTTGTTCCGCACTTCCGCACCCCCCGCTACCCCTCTAGTTTACACTTACACCGCCGTAACAGCGCCGCGGATATCCACCAGAGCTCTACGATCCACGACCATGACAAGACCAGAGGAGCAACCGCCCCTGACATGCTGGCTCCTCGACACACGAACGCTCTGGCCCGGTGACAAAATCACCGACTCGGTCCGCCATTCCCTTTCCCTCTCTGCCAATTTCATCCCGTAAGCACCCAGCTGACACGCTCAACTACTTCACTAGGCCGGCGAAGCACTCGACTTGATCTCTCCCGAAGAACGTTCAACATGTATCCGCAAGTACCACATCGCCGACGCCAAAATGAGTCTCGCCTCCGCGCTTCTCAAACGCCTCTTCGTCGCAAAGACACTAGGTATACCATGGCAGTCTGTACGTTTCAGCCGCAAACGCAACCCTACGCACGGGAAACCCTGCGCATTGCTTCCAGACGGGTCGCAGGCACCTGTCGAGTTCAATGTTTCGCACCAAGCGGGATTGGTCGCCCTGGTGGGATGTAAGACGGAGGGCAAAGGGGATGGCGGCGAGGATATTGAACTGGGCGTCGACATTGTTTACGTAAACGAGCGGAACGACTATAGAGTAATTGATGCCGAGGGCTTCGACGGCTGGGTAGACATCTACACGGAGATCTTCAACGACGAGGAAACCTGGGACATGAAATACAACGTCGATCCCTTTCAGCTGCTCGATGGCACGACCGTAACATCTGAAATGCTTGGTCGCCACGATCGCTGCTGCACCCGCGACAAAGAACTCGTCGCTACGCTACCCTCCGGCGAGAAGCGCAAATTCTCCTCCGATCTCCTCGTTGACGCCAAATTGCGCCGCTTCTACACGCACTGGTGTTACAAGGAGGCGTATATCAAGATGGATGGTGAAGCCTTGCTCGCTACTTGGATACGGGAATTGGAGTTCAAGGGCGTGAGGGCACCGAAGGCGGGGACAGTGGCGAGGTGCAGCACACATGGGACGTGGGGGGAGAGGGTCAACAATGCAGAGGTCTGGCTCAAGAGGAAGAAGCTGGAGGAAGTGCGGATGGAGATACAGGCTTTTGAGGAGAACTTCATGATCAGTGTGGCTGCAAAACCCAGTCAGTCGCTGCCGGAAGTGTTGGCGGGGTTTGTGAGTTTACATTTGGAGCATGAAGTTATGGATTTTGCGACGTCTGCTTGATGCTTCGATACCTTGATACCACTCCCTTTATAGACTATCGCAAAGTGCAAAGTGCAAAGTATATTTGACCGTCTTGCCGGCTCACACAGCACCCCAACGCTCCGCGAACCGGTCGTTGCTCGCATCGGTACTCCTTTCATACTCACTACTATCTGCTAAGAGACTTGCTAGCTCCTCCCCCCAGACCTCCGCTATCCACGCATAGATCAAGTCGATGCCTGCAGAAATGCCGGAACTGGTCCAGATGTTGCCATCAACAACCCAGCGAGCCTAGGGCAAAGTCAGTAAAGCTCCTGGTGTGGTCGGAAACTACGGACCTTGGGCACCCAGTGAACGGCTGTGTTCTGCTCTCGGACCTGCTTTGCTGTTAGAGTTGCACAAGGAGAAAGGGAGAGGAGGGGCACGTACCCAAGAGAATGCCTTCTTGTTCGATGTCGCTTTCCTCCCGTCAAGCACCCCGGTCTTCGCAAGAATAGCGCTACCCGTACAAACAGTGAGGATATATTTCACCTTGGGATAATATACCTTCACAAACTCCACCACACCCTCTATATTCTCTTCCTTCCTAGATCCAAAACCCCCAGGAAGGATAAGCACCTCTATATCACACAGAACCCCGCACGTCAGTAATTTGTCAAATTCCTCAACCCCGTATACCCTTTACTCACCGATATCATCTGGTGCTGTAGTAAAAGTGTGTGTTGGCACAATTGCCTCGCTAAAGTTACTATGTTTTCCCTCATGACCCGTATGCTTTGTTGAGACGGGATCGAGCGTGTTGGCCAGGATGGTGAGATTGAGCGTGCGGTGTATGGCGAGAAGATTGAGGACGTCGAGGGGGCCACAGAGATCGAGAAGTTGGAAGCCTGGGAAGAGGATGACGCCGATATGTTTGGGGAGCTGGGTGGCCATGGTATTTTTTATTGTATTCTAGAGTGAAGTCCTCTTAGATTTTCTTTAACACTGTTTCTGGGAGTTGGTGAAGTGAGGTTTTAGTGCGAGGAAAATAGGTACTTCGAATGGGTCTACGTAAAGCAAAAGCAAGGTCAAGTACTTAGACCTTTTATATTGAGCTAGGCTATACTTTTCTCTGTTTCGACGGACTTGAACCAAATGTCGTTACAAACCTCTCCGCACTCGGAATCTGACATGCGTCACGCTACAGGTGTACCCCAGCATTGAAGCTTCTTGAGCTGTGTATTACTAAGCAAGGTAGGGGTAGGTCATTGGTTGAGTTGAACCCTGCGTCGGTGACCTACTAAGCATGTAAACGTTCTGTTCACTTCAAAGGGCGTGTAGATCCACGGCCGAGAGTTTGAACAGGCAGTGAGGCAGATTGAGACCATTGATCACGAAGTCAATGAGAGTATGCTAATGTTCATCTGCGTAGAGTTTCCTGTTCAGGACTTGATAATTAAATCGATAATTACACAACACCATGCTTGCCTGCTTCGTCCTGGGCGGCAACGGAGGCTAGCAGTCTAGCATGTGCGATCCGCTCTTCTGAGACTAGATAACTCTTAGGCAAGTCACCTTTCTTCACCATTTCGGCCTGTAGTTGGTTTACGTCTTTGCCCTCGAACTCCCCAAGAACCATTTCCGCAACTGCCTTCCCGCAAAGTGTGCCATTTGGCATCCCATGTCCGGTGTAACCCCCAGCAATCCACAGACCGTCCCTCTGAGGAACCTTACCCACCCACGGGTGGTTATCTTTTGAGTAACCCATGATGCCTGACCATTGCTTTGCAGCCTTCAATTCGTTCAAGCCCTCAGTCTTGCCATCCAATGTCAAGATTTTGAGCAGCGCGCTACGGAGGTATGCCGCCGTGTCCTCATCCATAATGCTGTCATCGCTCACACCAACTGTGGGCAGTGTGCCCGCTCCGCGGCCGCCGCCAAACATTAAGTGACCTGCAGGATTCGGGACGCCTGAGTACGGACGCTGAATCAAGTAGTCATCACTGTTCGTGGGTTGACCGAGCGCACCGACCATACCGTGCGAGTCGGGCAGAATAGTCGAGTTCTCCGGCGGGAAGAGAGCACTCATAGTGCCTTGGACGGGAACGATGAGATCAGCGAAGTGTGGGAGGATAGCAGATGTGTATCCATTCGTTGCCAGGATTACTGTGGGGGCGGTAATGGCACCGCGCGGCGTGTGTAGCGTGTGCTTGTTGTCTTGCGATGTAATATCTGTTACGGGAGTCTTGGTCTGCAGATTCAACTTTCCATCCTTGATAAGCTTCTCCAATATGAAAGTGACCAGTTTATATGGCCACAGGCTTGCCGCGCCCTGTGTGATGGTCGCACCTAGAGCTTCCTCGTTCAGGCGGTGCTTCTTCAGCTCCTCTTTATCCTTGATGACTGTCACAAACTTGGCGACTTCGGGCGCAGACTCTTTCAAGTATGCGACTTTGTTTTCAGCTTCTTGCAGAGCTTCTTCAACCCAGAAGCTAAGACAGCCGGATACAGAGCGCCACTCACACGGGACGGAATGCGTTTCGATATACGATTTTACGGCGGAGACATTCTTGATCTCGAATGCGGCGACTTCGGAGTCTCGGTAGAAGAGGAGAGGTTGGCAATGCCCGCCGTTCTATATGGTCTTGAGTTAACTTTGAGCAATTGGAGCAGGAGAGCATTGCGACACCATCTTTACTGGCAAAAGGAAACCCAAATCACCCATCATATGGCTCAATAATTCGGCACTGACGAAGTCCCAATAGAGGGTTGAGGAAACGCAACATTACGTACCCTTCCAGTAGCTCCCCAACAAGCTTCTCGAGCTTCCAGAAGCACAACACTCTTTCCCTTAGCCCTCTCATCCTCAGCCAGGTATCTCGACACAGAAGTTCCAGTAATTCCGCTCCCCACAATCACGATATCTGCTTCCTTGGGCAGCTCCTCTGTCGTCCTGTGACCGATGAGGAACTCATTAGGCTCGCTGTGCCAGAAGGAATCGGTCGACGTCGGGGTCGGTAGGGAGGAGCGTACGTGTTTCATTGTGCACGGATATGTATGAGGCCGGTGAGACAGTCCAGAAGGCTACGTTGTGCTGGGTGGCGGAGGAGATGGAGAAGTGGGCTGGAGTGGTGGGGTAAGAGAACTACGGTGGGCCCATCCATTTTATATCCCCACCTCGAAGGCCTGGGTGACGTGCCGTTGATAAGGCGACAACGGCATTCTGTGGGCAACAGCATGCATGATACGTGTTCTAAGAGTAGATCATGATCATGCTTTGACATTTGCGCGTCGGGATTGCGTTGTACGTTGCGTGGTGGTTTTCGGAGTAAGAAATTGGCAGTCAAGAAGCTCCTACGGAGCGCCGAAGCTATGCTATTCCGATCATTGGCGAATGCAACCTTCTCGGAGAAAGGTACTGAAGGTGTCATCAGTCGAGAATCGAGTCCCGTAATACATGAAGATACACAGAACAGAACAGACGTTCCCTGGTCAACGCCGTAGTGGGACTCCGGGAGATGGTTCGATCCGTAAATTCCTAGCAGTGCGATACGCGACGATTAGTAATGGGGCAGTGCATCGGCGGACTTTCTGACTCTCTAAGGCGATCGTCAACCTCACTTCATACTTCTTTTCCTGGAGGAGGACTGCTATTCCATGGCAGAGTTGAACGGTTGACCACCAGCAACGATCAGCCACGCAATCTTCGTAGCACTGGGACACTCAGATAAGAGGGCACGATTGCGACGTAAATAAAATGCAATTCTGTTTCCAACTCTCGAAGTATGCTAATATACATGGACAGAAAACGCAATTTAAGCTATGGATATATCATGACAGAGGAATAAACCGAAGAGGAAGGTACCACAGCGCTGTAAATTATATAGCGGACATTACTCGAACCAGCGATTGACACAAACGAAATTCGTTATCTCCACCATCAACCGACGATAGATTACCATGCGTAAGAGTTGTTAGGGGCCACCGGACACTTCAATGAGTGTGATGCTTCCAGCTGCTATCTGGCCCCAAGAGAAGGACATCGACCACCCCGCATAAGCGACATGCTCACTTGCGGCGGCGACGCACGAGGTCTTTTGCCTGCTCGGTGACCGAGAAGTCATTAAAAAGCCAGGAGTTCGAATGACGGCCACACCACATATCACTGCTGCCAGTGCTGCGTCTTGACGGGCCTTGGAGACTTGGCCGCGTTGCTTTGGAAGATGTGGACGCGACCGAGCCTTGGCTGGGGGTCTGGGCATGCCGTGATTGCCTCGGATGTGATGAGGTGTATGTCGGGCCTGTCGGGCTTGCAGTAGAAGACGTGGGTGGGAAGTGCTCGGGTGGCATTATCAGCGGGGACTTGGATCGTTTGCGGACGATTTCTAGTGATCGGCTGTCCTCCCCGGCAGGTTTGATGTTTGGTAAGTGGCTGTCCGGCCGGCCACGTTTGCGGACGGCTTCTCGTGATCGGCTGACCTGCCGGCCACGGATCCGTGAGGTGATGGCGCCGAAGAATGACTCCTCAGTTGGAAATGTGGGTGAGCGCGAGCTGCGCGACAAAGTAGATGTGGGCGACAGCATGTCTGGAGAGGCAGTCCCCGATGACTGCGACGTTTGCGAACCGCTCGTCGCTGTGCGGATTGGCGGCGGGAGGCGAAAGTGCTGGTGTTGCGAGCTGTGGTGCGACGGCATTGCTGGCTGAATGTGTAATGGTGTTTGCGGGGTTTCAAGAAGCGCGATGGGCAAAAGGATTCAGAGTCCACAGACGAGAGAAAAAAAGGCAATTGCACACTGGCAGATAAACTGCGCAAGCCAGACTTATATGTGAGAAACAGCCATCCAACAGTCCTCCAGTCCTCCACTGCATCATGATACCACATCCCGAACCACAAATTCCCCCATCTTGGCGCATGTCTCCTCCAACCTAGGTGTCGGTGAGTCTCTCCTCTCGATGCGCACCTGCAGCCAATCATTCGCTGTGTTCCATCGTTCGGCCCGCCTAAATGCCCTCCCAAGTCCCCGCAGCACGCTTTCACACCACAAGTTCACCGACTCTGGCCCGCGCAGGCGGGGCAGGTGGCTGCAGACCTAGTGCAACGACAACGCATCTACCCGAGAGTGGAATGGTACTTTGGCTAGAGTGCATACAAGGCTAGCCAATCCCTTGATCGGGGTCCTGTTAGCGAGGCTGTTGCCTTCTTGCATGGGAAGGGTTGGTGAGAGACTAGCGATGGCAACGTGCCATTGGAATGCTGTTGGAGCTTGAAGCGGGTAGTAGTGCGAGAGGAGTCATTCATTGTGTTCTTGAAAATCAGGCGACCTGTTTCATGATTAGTTGCCTTGGTTGCGAGGAGATCATTAACTTGTTCAAGATACGAAGCTATCTTATCTTCTACAGAGCCCTATCGCATCGACTTATTCAAACAGTACGAAGTGTAGGCCACTTTCTTAACCTTGCTTGCTAGATTCAGTGGCCGTGATGGATGCCCGCCACAAAACTCGGGGTTTAAGCCAAGCACAAATACCACGGTATATGTATTTGTAGAGAAGAGTTCTTTCTCCTCAGAGAAGTAAGGGAACGAATGTAAAAAAAAAAAAACAGTAGAAAGTGAAGGAAGGATGGATGGATGTATTTTGACAATAATATCTTCTCTCCCTACCTACTAGCCCCCCGCAAAAAGCAATTCACGAAAAAAAAACCGCAAAAAGAATATTGTTTCTTGCATCCACCGGGAGTCGAACCCGAGCCATTTGCTACCTCCGCTAGTACCAAATAGGACTAGAATGGAAGGCAAATATCCTACCGCTGGACCATGAATGCTGGACAATGTTGAAAGTTCGGAGCTTTTAAATTATATATCCAGCAAAAGAAAACGGTACGTACTCGGAAAAGCTTCGAAATCATTACCAGACTTTACCAACGGCTCAGATTTAAAAGTGTGGAGCTTACGGGGCTCGTTTGGCGCAGCATGTACTTATGAAACACGCTAAATCCAGTACTACGTGAGTAGTGTGATAGCAAAGTAATACCTGAGAAGTGGTGTACACCAAGGAATGGGCATTCTATTTCCTCGTAAGACAGGGCCGGCCAATGGTTTGTTTCTAAAGAGAGAACTTTTCATTCGTAAATGTCAGGATTAAAATATAACTTCGCTGATTATCACGAAGGCGTCCGTCTATATTGCGTATAACAAAACCCAAGCCAAAGCCGTCACACTTCCACCCCAACGTTCAGTAATCTGGAAGACAGGCATCAGAACCCTCCGTCGTGTTCGCAAACCCAATACTGTTGCTGATGGTGATGAGGTCGGGGCCACGCCACTGCCCGGTATTAACAGCATACTTGGCCGGCCATGCTTTGGTGTACATAGCGCAGTATTGTCCCTGTGACACACCGTTCTTCCGCTCAACGTACGAGACAACGAAATGGCAGATTTTGACCTCCGATCCGTCATTTGGTGGATTCCCTTGGTTGTAATGGTTCTGGGAAGAGCAGGCGACGGCACAGCGACGAGGATCATAGCGCTGTTGGTCGTTGTAGAGCTTGTAGCCCAAGTATGTATCCTCGTCCTGGCAGGTGTGCGGAGCGTTGATAGAGGCGTTGCCGTACCAAGTCGGGTTGTACCCACCGATTTGGGGCCATCCGCGCTTCTCGTTGTAGTTGTGGTTGTAGCCGTTAGAACCAGCGATCACAACGTGGAAATCGTCGCGGTATTGACCATCATTCTTGGCGTTCCATGCGTTAATGGCGGCACTCCAGAAGACGCACTTAATCAAGGTTGAGGAAGCGGGGTTTTTGCAATGCTCGTTCGGGCTGACCAAGGGCGAGCGCTCAAAGTATATGTTGAAGGACCAGCAGCCGTCTTTCGACTGGCATGCGGTTGCACATGATTGGACGTCGTACTTGTCGAGGAGAGTGTAGCCGAGGTAGTTTTGGGCTTGGTTTGCAGCTTTGAGGTCTGTGAACGACTTGGTATAACCGCTGACTTCAGGGGCACTGGTGGCAGCTTCACTGAATGCGGGGAACGAGAGGAAGGCATCAGGGGTGTCAGGGGAAGGGACAGGACCTGATCCTCGAGGGAGAGGCTCTCCGGGACAGTACGTAAGCGGAGGAGAGGTAGGTCCGGGGTGAGGTGGACTAGTCCAGCTGCCATTGGAGTAGGAATGCTGCCATACAAGAGCTGATGCGGATGAAGCAAAAGCTAGGAGCCCGAGTACGACCATTTTGTACAGATTGAAGGAAGTGAAACAAGGGGTAACAGATTGAAGACCTGAAAGGAGGGCGAGGAAGGAGGGCCAAACTATCTTAAAGCAACTGGGACTTCTGCTACGGATGCAATTAGTGGATCTCCGGACCCAGCATTTATGAGCAGTCTCCGAATGTGGATATGCTGTGGATTATGGCATTTGAAAGTCATGACTGTCATTGAAGGCCCATGATATCCACAGTAATCTTCACGGACAGGATGGAATGATTAGGAGTTCGAGAAGCTGGATATTCTGGATGGCACCCATCGACCTTCCAATGGACGGGCAGAGCCCAGTGATCGAGCTGTCGTGATGGGTCAATATGGTGAGGTCAGATGGCCGAAATGTGGTGCGTTCAGTTCATGCTTATCGAAAGCATGCAGGTCGTTGACGACACGAGCGAGGTTCTGGGCATGTTCACGTGCCTATTCTGTCTCAGTCTATGCCTCCACCATTGACAAAGTCTGTTTCTGTCAGTCGCTTATATTGCGGGATGCCCTGATAGACAGACATATCGTCACTACCGCGAACTTTTCATGCTCCGTTCCAGAGTCTAGAGCCAAGCCGAAGTTGGTATACGTGGGTAGTTGTGGGGGTCTCTAAAGTGAAGGCTAGTCGGGAAAGTGAGAAGCGGTTCTAAAAGGCACAAGGAGTATCGAGGCAGCAGTGGAGAATGTCGATAAGCTCTGTCGTGCCTGTCACATGCCCACATTGTACCGCCGTAGTATTTGAGTAATGCACATGCTGTCATTCGCCGACCACTGTCAAGAGGAGGGGACTGCAAATTGCGGGTAAGAAGAGGAACAGTGTGACGGGTACCTACCCCTTGTTGTGTCACACCTTGCTCAATATCTACCACTATTTATGCTTTACATAGATACGTATAGATACCTACATGTACGTACATATATGTATGTAGTACTGGTATGCCATCACGTGACCGCTTCAGCCGGCACCCAGTGTGGCGCTAAAACCAGTCACGTAGCGAAACTTCGGCTTGTGACCCGGGTAGCGACAATCACTATGACACGTCGCCTCTCATTTCAGCCTTCGCCTGCACGGGAGTGGCCTGGAGGTAGAGCTGTGGTTGAAGCTGTCAACAGGGTTGCTCCACCGTACGCGTGGCTGTGCTGCTTTCTCTTCCGCGAACATGCATGCGTCCATCAAAGGCGCATTCGTGATAATGACGCCTTCCGGTTCGTGTGTTGGTATCTATGTACACATGTAGGCGTCGGCGGTAGAGATATACAGTGCCATACAGGTGGTGGTACGCATTCACTGTCGCTTCCGCCAACTTCGCCCCGCCAGTTCACGCCACTATTGTACATATCGCGGCGCAAGACTCCAACGACACCAACGACAGGCTCAGCCTCACGTCAGAGGCTGCCGAGTTTTCACATATGTGTCTGTCAGGGTAGCAGCCAATCACCGGGACAGCGCTGAGCGGGGCGTTTGTGGCGCAGTGGGCGCTCAATGCTGTCATCAAGGGCAGCTTCTTGACCTGAGAGCCCAAACCTCAAAGCTATTTGTATCTCCTCTCTTACACCCCTCCCCCTCCACTCTCCAAAGAACACGCGCACAACTCTCCTGCAGCTTCACATTCAGCACTACAACGCAGAAACATCGAAATGGGTGTAAGTCGCGTCGCTCAGCGCCATCGCGCGGGGAAGATGGCGGGGTACACGTAAGGCTGATTCGCATACCTACAGTTGGCAAGCAAGCTCGCGGCCTCTCAAGGCGGCGCTCCCCCTGGGGGCGCATACCCTCCGCAAGGTCAAGCACCGAGCGGCTACGTATGTATCTATCATCACAGCCTGTCCCGATATCCACTAATGCAGCTTTTGTAGCCTGGGCAGCAGAGCTATCAGGCGTATCCAGGCGCCGCTGGTCAGCCCGGTGCCGGTCCTCCGGTAAGATTTTCTCTCTTTCCTTCTCGCATCCCACCTACTGCACTACTGCTCCTCTGCATCGCCGTCGGAAACCACCTGGAATGCAACGCCTTCTCTCTACAACAACAATCACACATCCTGGTGCTTGACTTCATCCCTTCCACCGACGGCCGTGATGGCGCACTACGGCAACCACCCGCCATATCCAAACTACGCCCCTAACCAATATCAGACCACACCTCAACCGCCAGCCAACGCACCATTCTCACCACCCTACTCACCTGCCTCGCAGCCCTACTCACAGCCCTACTCACAGCCCTACTCGCAGCCCTATTCGCAGCCATCATCATCGCCGTATCCACAGTCACAATCAGGCTACAACAGGCCGCCGCCACCTCCCCCAGGGCAGCCGCTATCACCATATCCCGCTCAGGCTAGTTCTCCATACCCGGGACAACCACATTCTCCGTATCCTGGTCCGCCACACTCTCCGTATCCGGGACGTGCCCCACAAAGTCAGCTTCCCTACGGCCAGCAACAGCAATTCCCACCGCAGAACCAATGGCAACAGCCTCAACAACCTCAATGGGGACAGCAACAACCCTACGTACGCTAAGCGACCTTTTACATTCGGCGATGCAGAGCCGGGCTTAGAACTGGTCTCAACTAGCTTTTGAACTGATGCTAATACTCTGATCTAGGGTGCTCCTCCCGGTCAACCACCCCAACAGTATGGCGCTCCCGGTGCGCCACCACCTCAGCAGTACGGCGGACAAGGCGCTCCAGGCGGTCCTCCCCCTGCTCAGGTCGGACCCGGAGAGATCGGTGCCTACAAGAACCTCCTCCTCGGTTGCATTCAAGAGAAGCAGCTTCAAGCCTTCTATCCGCCCAACTCCCCGATCATCGATCAAATTGCCCAGCGGGCTCCCGCTCTGATTAACCAGGTCATACAGCGCTGGCACGTCGCAAAGGAGGTTGCGAACGACATCGTCAAACTCGCCCTCTACGACATTGTTCTTTACATTGGTGCGTATTCACTGTCGTATTCAACCCCGCTGCAGTGTGCCTGTCTCAAACTCGGCAAGAATAGAAATCTAACCAATTTGCAGACGACAGTGGCTCCATGGCGTTTGAAGATAATGGATCTCGCATTGACGACTTGAAACTTATTCTGAATCGAGTCTCTTTCGCTGCCACTCTGTTCGATACCGACGGCGTCTCCATCCGGTTCATGAACACTGATCTCAGTGCTAAAAACATCCCGCAGGATGGTGTTGCAACCGAGGCTCACATTGAGCAAATCATGTCCGGCGTTCAGTTCAAGGGATTGACACCCATGGGGACATCTCTCCGTAACAAAGTCATCGACCAGATCGTGTTACCGCGAGCCAATGCCCAGCAGTTGCAAAAGCCGGTTCTTGTCATCACCGTCACCGACGGTCAGCCCGCCGGCGAGCCGCAGAATGCTGTCTTTGACACTATCAACCACGCTGTCGATTCATTGAGGCGCACGAAATATGGCCCGGGTGCTATTGCGTTCGAGTTTGCCCAGGTCGGTGACGATGCGATGGCAAAGAAATTCCTCGGAAAGCTTGATGAAGACGCGACTGTTGGCCAATTGGTCGACTGCACGTCCAGTAAGTTTGGTTTCAGATACCAAATTTGCATATTATTGACACCAAGATAGACTTCGAGAACGAGCAAGACGAGATGTCTCGTGCCAACCCGCCCATTGACCTCACCCCCGATCTATGGGTCGTGAAGTTGCTACTCGGTGCAATCGATTCTAGCTACGATAGCAAAGACGAGAAGACCAACCGCCCGGCAGGGCCTCCTGGCGGCCCCCCCGGCAATTACGGCGGATATGGTGGTCCTCAGGGGGGCTACGGTGGTGAGCTATGCCCATGTTTAACATACATATAAGACATACTGACCTCGCATCTCTATTTAGCGCCTCCCCCGGGTCAATACCCGCCTCAGCAGCCCCCCTATGGAGCTCCTCCTCAGCAAGGATATGGTCAGCCTCCTCAACAAGGGTACGGAGGTCCCCCGCCAGGCCAGTACCCACCTCAAGGATATCCCAACCAACAGCAGAGGCCTCCGCAACAAGGCCAAGGGGGTGGATACCCTGGTCAACAGCAGTACGGTGGGCCTCCGCCGCCCGGTCGCTATTAGACCGATATACAACTTCTGGCATTCGATTTGAGGACCATTCATTAACGGGCATGGATTGGGCAGGTCATTATAATGCTGGACTTATGCCATAGTATGGGGTTTGGAGACTTTGAATTATTTCGGAATGTTATTGTGCGGCTCGGTAGCCCACGTAGATAGTGCTTGAATGCGGCCATGAATACGAAACCCTATTATCAGAACTTTGGCCTTCCTACTCGCGAAAGTACAGTGAAGCACGCTTAGAAAGAGAAAATGTTTCCGATGAATATCCGGAATATTAAGTTCGGATTTCTTACGAAATGTGCAGATGGACTCTAATTCAAGACCCCATTTCGCTAATTTCAACCTGTGTATAACTTATCCCGAAGGTCACAAAAGGTGTCGGTCTCTAGATCATTTGATTGTGAGGTAAATAGTTGGTCTTGGTCGATTGTAATCAAGAAGAGGTGTAAGTGTTGAAGAAGTTGTATATAGATTAATCAAGACTACTTCTCGTTCATGTTTGAACTCTGGCTTCAGTGGATGACCGGTGCCATGTTGGGGCATCCCTGCGTCTGTTCTGCTCGATGTCTTGCGAAAGCTTCTAGATTTCAACCCTGCAACCTAAAATATCATGTAAACCTTCTCTACGCTACTGCCTATGCCTATTCTAGGTATTCCTCCTGTTTTACGTAAGAAAGAGAAGAAGAAAAAAACGACAGAAAAAGCAGAAAAGGCTCCACCAAGGCATGGATAACCAAGCTTACTCCACTTCGGTTCTCTCATGAAATTCGCTTCTAGTCTAGTGCCATCGGATAGGTCGGAGGGAGGGTATGTATAGCCGCGAGGCCATGTTGGAAGAGGCGTAGTGTCGCCTGTCGGGACGGGAAGAGTACCGTGGACTTATTTTGGCGGCTGCGGGTAAGCATGCAATACATCCTTCTAGACTCCCTTGTCTCTGCCTACCTGTCATCTTACAAATCATCTCTAGACTACGAAGAACGGATCGCGTTCCGCGAGCCGTTTCCACACTACGATATTTACGCAAACACTGTTCCTGTTCAACACCTCGCACCGTCTCGTCATGTTCGGCGCCCCATCACTAATCTTCATACACGGCTAGTCTTCCCGCGTCCCGGAGCAACGGCCGGTGCAAGCGACCCTTTGGTGCCGACACATAGATACATGTAATCTGGCGTACGTACCTACATAGAATTCTTCCGCAAGCGAAAGCCGAGTAGATCGCGGTGATTATGATTGCCGTACAATACCAGGCTTTCCGCAACAAGTGGGAAATCTTCACCGATGACCTCTGTAAAGCTCCTCCAATGTAAGCGATGTCTTTCACTGCACACAATCAGGTAGCTTTTGCGCCAATCTTATGCTCGTGGGTGGGTGATATCACATGGAAATAGCGGTGTGCCAGGGTGTGTACGATGACAATCGGCAGAGCAGAAGTCGGATCTTGTCTGTAAGCCGTGTGAGATTCGTTCTCGCCTTAGTGAGTAGGTGGTATGTAGATGCGACGATGACGTCTTCTCATTTTCGCTAAACGGTCTAGCCAAAGAATCAACAGTGCATGAAGCTGAATGTGGTGCGTGCTATCACGGTCTGTCACACATGGCGTCAATCTGAGTCGGAAGTAGAACGGAGCAGTGAGTCCTCGAAATCGAAGTGTATTTTCGCGGCGAGCGAGAACTCTAACGTCTAGGCGGCAATTGCACCTGGCCTTGGGGGAATCTGTACAAGAAAAAAGAGAAATCCGTCAAGTCGTATCCGTATCAAAGAATGGTGCATTTTGGCCTCCGATGGTGTTGATCACGCTCGGGTCGAGGTTTGCGCCCCCTGCGCTCTTCGCGGGGCTCCCTTGTCCGATGTTTGTTTTCTCGATCTTTCATGATGATTTGCCGGCAAAGGTCCACGAAAACCTCGTCCACGTTCGCCCGCCTTCTTGCACTTGCTTCATAATAAGGAACACCTCCCCACTCTTGCGAAGTTTTGAATGCCTTTGCCCTGGACACTGCTCGGTCGTCTTCGAGATCGGACTTGTTTCCTACGAGGACCATGGGAACGTCGTCTGGAGACGTTAGTCTACATATCAAGGCATGGAATGGGCAGGCGAATGTACCATCCTCTTTGATTTGCCGTATTTGTTCTCTCAACTCGTTCAACTCGTACAGCGAAGTCATATTCGTGATGGCGAAAACCAGCAGGAAGCCTTGGCCGGTTTTCATCTGTCGTTATTAGCTCGTGCTGGGAAGGGGGCCATGGGCTATTTACATAGAGTTCTCTGCGTCTGGTCAGTGGGTGCGAGCAAAGGGAGAGCGGGTGAAATTACCGCATGGCAGTGAACTGCTCTGTTCCTGCCGTGTCTAGGATCTCCAGTATGACATGTCGGCCCTGGAAAACAGTCAGTCTGGCGGGTGGGGGTTGGAGCATGGGTGTGTGCTGACATCGACTTCTATGGCTTTGCGGTACGAATCTTCGATGGTTGGGTCATAGGACTCTATCCACACGTTCTGCACGAATTGGGCTGGGGCGGTCAGTTTGCGAGGCACAGGCAGATGGGGGCAAACGGGGGCAAACGGGGGCAAATGCATACCTGTGAGACAGCTCTTGCTACAAGACGCAGTCTGTTAGCGTTCAGTCGCACGTGGCCGCTTGCGTGTTTCTTACCCTACTCCGCCGGACTGGGAAGACTGTTAGCGGAGCCATGCTGGCGTGTGGAAATGCGTACCCCTAGCACCACTATATGATATTCTCTCTGATTCATCTTCGTGCGGACAGCGGCGGCGATGAGACGTCGACGGACGGCGGCAGACGTGCTGGGGAAGAAGAGAGGCAGTTGCAGGCGGTGGGTGGTGGGAGGGAAGGACGGCGCTGCGAGGCTTATCGATTGCACGTTGGTTGCACGTTGATGGCAGGGCTTCCACGCGGGACGGGGTTTGGAGACGGAGGCTGGGAGAGCTTGGAGAATGGAAATTGGGGACGTTTTGGGCGGCAGGAGGGCGATGCATGATTAATATGTGGGCAAGGTCGAAAATTGACAGGCCAGCTAGGATCCCTGATTGAACATGGAAGCGGTAGTACCGTTGCATTGGTAGCCGGGGCTGCATGTGGACATGCATCAGTGCGCCGGCGGCCGTCGTAGCTCGAAATAAAATCATGTCCGCTCGAGCCTCGTCCTGCGCTCTGCACCCATTCATTATCGCGAATCTCCGTCCTTCAACGGCAAAGCGTACAATGTGCGCCTGCACCAGTGTGTGGAGGATTCACAGCCGTGGTGCGAGTCCACGGGAGCATGGGAACATCAGCCAGAACGTCACCACCCAAGCACTACTAGTGACCACCATAAGTACCACTGTCCACGCCCGTCACGCCCGTCACGCCCGTCACGGCGAGGCCCTCGACTTGTGGGTGCGGCCCCGTTAAAGACGCCGGTAGTTGCGTTGTCCACCCCCTCCCCTTCCTGCTCGTCCGACTGGCACTGGCCCGACCTGGACTTGGAGCTCTGGGGAGACTCGGAACTGTGCGGGTGCGGGGGGCGACGTCAGAAACTGTCTGCTGTCGGCCTGTTGTAGGCTGGCCGCTGTGCATGTAGCGCTGCCACCAGTGACCAAAGCGTGTAGCCGTGGACCTCGACGAAAGTGGCACTGTGGGACGCCGGCACACTTGTGGCCTCTTCGCGGCTGCGGCTCGACATCCGTCGGCCTTTTTTTTCGAAGAAGAAGCAGCCTGGCGAGCGCCCATGAATCATGTCCACTGCACACCATGTGCCCGTCTAAGAATCAACATGTGTTAATGTTGCCCAGCGGCGTAGCGACACCTACGGTGCGAGTGAGGCTGGCGGTGACATGACTCTCGGCCCGGCCGCCTCACGTGACGCGCACCTTCGGCCCGGCTTGGCGCCACCCCGACCAGCCTGCCAGCCCAAGCTCGTCTCCTCCATGAGCGTCGGCGAGTGACCAGCAGCACCCACACTAAATATGCGTCTTTATGCTGCTCTGTGGCTCGCAGCATGTCTCGCCCCGGCCGCTGCCGTGTTCGAAGACGACGCCCACCATATCGACTTCCACTACGCCCTGCTAGGCCTGCCGAGCCGTGAGGCCACCTTTTTCTCGAAGCCGTACGCCGCCTCCAAAGCCTCCCTGCTGTACACGGTGTCGGAGAATGGCACTGTCGGCGCCGTCAACCCCAAGGACGGCGCATTGGTGTGGCGGTCGACGCCAGGCCTGGCTGACGCCGGCCATCTCAGGTTTGGGGAGGACCAGGACACCGCCGTGGCTGCCGTGGGGGATCGCCTGAGTGCGTTCAGCGCCTCGGACGGCAGGATCGTTTGGGAAACAAGGGTGGAAGGCGCGCCCGTGGAAGATGTGGAGATTCTGGAGCAGGAGGACGGCATCACCAACACCGACGCCAAAGACGCCATTGTGCTGGTGGGCGGCGCGCAGCCCGCCGTGAAGAGACTCGATGGCAAGACTGGCCGCGCGAAATGGTCCTTTGAGGACACCAGGTGCGTTGTGCGGGGAAGGCGCGCAGTATTTCCGGCCAGTGACTGACCGACCGCAGCGGAGACGTGCCCTTCCAGGTCTCGAGCTCCCCCACCACCATCTACTACATCTCGCTACACTCGCCACTGCTGGGAGCCGGCTCGAAGCTGCGCGTGACATCCCTGAGTCCCATCACCGGCAAGAAGATCAACTCGTACGCGCTCAACTCCGAGCCCGAGATCTACACAAAGGCCAATATTCTGTTTGCTGGCGCGAACACGGCTGCCCCACTGCTGGCATGGACCGACAAGGCGAAGAAGGTGCTGAAGGTCAACATCATCGGCACCAAGGCCGTGTCGAGCTTTACTGTCCCCGCGGGTGCGCCGGTGGAGCACATCGTACTGCATGCACCGAACCGCGGTAACTCGCTGGCTCACTTTCTGGTCGACTATCAGACGGCGACCGGCCACTCGGCCCATGTCTACCATGTGGATCTGCAGAAGAACACTGTGTCTCAGGCCTACAGCCTGCCGCTGGACGAGAAAGCCACTTTTGCGACCAGCACCTCCGATGCCAACGTCTACTTCACTAGGATCACCGCCAAGGAAGTCACCGTGTTTTCTTCTGTCTCTTCCGATGTTCTGGGTCAGTGGCGCGTCCAGGGCTCTCCGGCCTTGGCTGGCGCTTATCCCATCCACGCCGCATCGGAAATCGTAGTCAAAGCCAAGCTTGCCTCTGCCGCAAGGGCTGCCGTGTTGTTCTCCAATGGGCAGTGGGCGCTTGTCCGCAACGGCGAGATTGCTTGGACACGTCCAGAGTTTCTCTCCGCCACAGTTTCTGCCGTGTGGGCGGAGCTGCCTGAAGAGGAGACACTTGCCCACGAGCTCGAGGTCGAAGGCCATCAGAACGTAGCCGCCGCGTACATTCACCGCGTGAGCAGGCACGTCCGCGACCTAGAGCATTTGCCCGCTTGGCTTCAAAGCCTTCCTACGCGTCTACTGGGCAATCTTTTGGGGAAAGCAGAGGACTCCGTCATCGAGGACATCCAACATGACACTTTCGGCTTCCACAAGCTCGTTGTAGTGGCTACAGACAAAGGTCGTTTGGCTGCGCTTGATGTTGGCGCGCAGGGCAAAGTGGTCTGGAGCGCTGATCTGCACCAGTTTGCACCCGATGCAACATTCCGGAACCCTTCCCTGAAGGCTTTCCGTGGATACGTCGAAGTTAAAGAAGACGGTTTCTCGGGCTCACTGCTCATCAACTCCACCACTGGCGGCCTGCTCTCTTCGGGCATTAGGACACAATCTCAATCCGTCCCCAACGACCGAACACTTGTTTCTTTTGACTTGGTCGATGGCGAACTCAAGGGGTTCCTCGGGACCGAGCCAACTGAGGTTGTCTGGACGTTCGCAGCTGCACCTGAGGAGCGTATCATCAGTTATACCGCTCGACCTGCGAAGGACCCAGTTGCATCCATCGGCAAGGTGCTTGGGGATCGAAGGGTACTCTACAAATACCTTAACCCAAACCTCGTTCTCGTCACGGCCGTTGCCGACTCTGCTCGCAGAGCGTCAGTCTACCTCCTGGATTCTGCATCCGGTCAACTTCTTCACTCCGTCTCACACTACAACGTTGATGTTTCAAGACCCATCCCATCTACTATCTCTGAGAACTGGTTCACTTATTCTCTAACAATTGACTCGTCGTCAGCTACAGCTCGTGGCTACCAATTGGTTGTCTCCGAGCTCTACGAATCTCCACTCCCTGATGATAGGGGCCCATTAGGAGACTCATCCAACTCTTCGACCGTACAACCGATTGCAGCCAAGGGCGAGGCAGCAAAGCCGCACGTCGTTTCGCAAAGTTACCAGATACCCGAAGAAATTTCTCACATGGCCGTCACACAAACGCGGCAAGGCATCACGAGCCGCGAGCTTCTCGTCACGCTTCCGGCTTCAAACTCCATCGTCGGCATTCCCCGTCAAGTCATTGATCCCCGTCGCCCAGTTGGTCGCGACCCTACTGCCTTGGAGCAGTCCGAAGGGCTGGGCAAGTACATGCCGATGATTCTGTTCGACCCAAGGTGGCATCTCAACCATGTCTACGAAGTGATTGGCGTCAGGGACGTCATCACAAGCGAGAGTGGTGTTGAGAGCACAAGCTTGGTCTTTGCTTACGGCTTAGATTTATTCGGCACTCGGGTAGCACCGAGTTTTGCGTTTGATGTTTTGGGTAAAGGGTTCAACAAGATACAGATGTTGCTGACGGTAGCGGCATTGTTTGTCGGTGTACTGTTCGTAGCACCTTTGGTAAGAAATTGCGGACCATGAACAAGTGAATACGTTAGCTAATCAGATCCAGGTTTCGAGGAAGCAAATCAATGCGTTGTGGACAACGTAAATACGGAAAGGGTTAGAATCGGGTTACATTATGACATACAGGACGAGATACCATGAAGTTGAAGATGCATTGAACGCAGTACCAATACAAGTTAGATAAGCATAGTAGGCGTGTTGATATATATACGCCGGTTCTGCTCAGCAGGCAGCAAGGACGTAGACAAATACGAGAATGAAGACCGACTTGTCGTCCCGAAGGCCTTCAAGGGCGTCGCATACTCTACACCGGAGTGTCACACCAATACTTGTTCTGTTCACAGGCAGCCTTGGAGTCTCGGCTCCAATGTTGGCTTACAAGATCACACACAGCAGTAATCCATTTCTCGCTACTGCGGACCAATGACCCGTCGATTGCACAAAGTCCGTGCTATTGCCGCTAAATATTTTTGCATCAACGTCACTCTTGCCAATGCGATTGCACAATTGTCAAGGGTAAAGGTATCAGAGCAGTCCGGAGACATTTACTGCTCTCGGCTGTGCCGACAAGAAAAGGTACATATAAAGGGAGTCGGTCGCACGAAGTGTACGCATCGTGACAGTTACACCCTCAAGACCAACTCCTACCGCACAGAATATATAGGCGTTGTTCATTTTTTAAACAAACATCTACACCTTGACAACAATGGCCGACCAAATCAAATACACGAACAAGCTATCCGGCGCACGCATCCTCATTATCGGCGCCTCGTCCGGCCTCGGTTACGGCGTCGCAGAAGCATGCATTGAAAACGGCGCCCTAGTCGCCGCCGCCTCTTCGAATCCCTCCCGCGTCAACTCTGCCGTTGAGAAGCTCAAGTCCGCCTATCCATCCAAAACATCCAACATCCATGGTCTCGTTGTCAATCTCTCCAAGACCGAGATTCTTGAGCAAGAGCTCGAGAAGCTGTTCAAAGAGGCAGTGGGCAAGATTGGAGGCGCCGACGGGAAATTAGACCATGTAATCTTCACTGCCGGCGATGCGCTCGCGATGATGAAGATCCAGGACATGGACATCAATAAAATCATCCAGGCAGGAAATGTGCGCTTCTTCGCACCCCTCCTCGCCGCCAAGTTCGTTGAAATCTACCTCGTTCCCTCGCCCAAGTCCTCGTACACCATCACTACGGGCGCCATCGGTGAGCGCCCCAACGCCGATTGGACCGTTATCGGATCGTACTCTGGCGGTCATCACGCCATGGTTCGCAACCTCGCTGTCGATCTCAAGCCTATCCGAGTCAATGGTGTAGCCCCTGGCGCTGTGGTAACAAGCCTTTGGAATCAAATTCCAGAGGAACAGAGGCAGGGAGTGTTTGAGTCTTTGGCAGAAAAGGTGTTGGTTGGAAAAGTTGGTGCGGTAGAGGATGTTGTGGAGACTTATTTGGCGATTTTGAAGGATGGGAACATGGATGGGACGATTATTAGGACAGATGGTGGTGGTACGATTGTTTAATCCTTGGTATGTTAGTCTTTGAACCCCATGGTATCAAATGCGCGTAAGCCTTATAGCAAAGACTCTAGCGTAGTAGGAACTGTATGAAAACATTATCATTTATTGCATAAGGGTTCTTAACGTGGACACATCAGTAATGTCCAATATCCTAGATGAATCCGTCCAATCCCTAACCGTAGGCACAGTCTATGAGAAGTGAAAAGGTGACAGCAACCGAAATCCAAACAAGATACAAGGACAGTAAGAGACTCACTCCGAAAGAGCCATGAACTAACTCACACAAGCCACCAAAAGCTTCTCATAGTCCCCCCTTGTCTCACCCTCTATCCTCTTGACCAAGCTCTTGCGGTACTTGTGCCTGTATGCGTCGCTGACAGCCCTCATAAAGGCGTGGTCCCAGTGGCAGCGCACCACACGTTGCACGAGTAGCTCGTCCCTAGTACCCAAACCAGCCATACTCTCTTCCAAGCGCACAGCCTCAGCAGTTGGCCGATCGACAGCACGTGCAATTAGAAGAGAAAGCGCATCCTTCATGTGACCGCTGAACTTTGATTGTATTTGGCTCTGAAGGCCAACCCGGAATCGTTGATGGTATGATTGTACGATAGCTCGGAGCTGGGCATCATTGCGGTTGATGAGGATATCACACACCGCAGCCGAATTCTTCGAGATGATATTTCCCATACTGCGATGTAGCTCTGTAACATCCGACTCGATGGCTTGTGGGTTGACGGGTGCGGAATCCTCTTGTCGTCGGGCGGCGATGATCATCATGTACATCTGCTCTGTGCCGCCAGAGAGATCACCACGTAGGTCAGACTCAAGAGTCCGCTTATGGACGCTCTGATACTCCTTCTTGATCGCGTTGATATCAGCGTTGCTTCTCCCAACGAGGACATCGTCGAGAGCAGCCTCATTGGTTCCTAGTCCCTTCATTGCGTTGCATAGGGTGTAGCAATCGCCTACGAGTGGACCGTGTGCGATCTGGACCAAACACAATCTGAAGTTGCCCGATGTCTCCTTCTCAATATTTTCTATCAAGTTCCTCCCTACCCGCGCTTTGAACTGGGCGCGGAGAGTGTTCATCTGAATTGGATCTACCTTCGCCAAGGTGCGGATGAGCACCTTCTCGTCAGTGCCGAATCCCTTCATTGCCTTCTTCAGAGCATCTACATCTCGTGACATATCGATGTTAGCTATCTGCTGAGGCCCGTATCCAATCGAAGGTTGGGCAGGGGCTCCAAAATTCTGTTGTCCATATGGCAGGGGCGGGGGGGCGCCAAATTGTTGAGGTGGGGGAGAAAACTGATTTGGCGGTGGTGCCCCGAAGTGGCCTGCAGGACTTAGGGGCGGCGGCTGGTTCCATTGCTGTTGAGGATATCTAGTAAGAGGACACATCAGAAAAGCTCATATGGTCAGGAAGAATTCTCGCGGTAACGAAATCTCTGGGGCTGACGCCTAGCGTCTGAAGAGCTATTGTAAAGTGTATCCAGGGATCTACTTTCGAGGATTTGGAAATAACTTACTGTGCAGGCGGCGGCGCACCATAGGCGTTGGGAGGTGGAGCCCCCCATTGTTGGCCGGGTGGAGGTTGGTTGTACGCACCAGGATGGGGTGCTCCGTAGGGCGGCTAAAAAGCGATACCAAGTCAGCAAAGCTCATCAAGAGGGGTGCCAGACGTCGACGCATCCGCTACGCTCACCACTGAATGAGGCCATAAGAGCATTATATTCGAATAGAACGTACCTGCTGTTGCCCCCACTGGTTTGGAGGTGCGTTATAGCCGGGCGGAGGAGGGGCTTGTTGCTGACCTCCTGCCCATGGCTGCTGCTGTGGGGGAGGGTAGTAGCCTTGACCTGGATATTGGTTCTGCATAGGTGCCCGGGGTTCAAGATAGATAGAACTGTGGAAATGGATTTGAAGCTTGGGAAAGGTTATGTATATGGGTTTGTAGGTGGTATGGTAGAGGTGGGGTTGCGGCACGGATTCGTTTATAGCAAGAGTGTGAGTCTTTGGGTGAGGATGACGACTTTGTTGTACCAAGTACAGCCACTGGGGCTTAGCGATAATAGCGCCTTGGCGCGTATAATGCGAACTATCTTCACTATGATTGCCAGCTGTCGTAACAGTTGTGGCTTAGGTGCTTAGTATGATTATTCCTAGATGGCGTGTGACCTAGTACGATTGTTTGTAGATAGTGTATGCATATCCCTAGGTGGCGTGTGACACGTGAAGATCTAAATATTCTTACGAAAAAGACTACGAGTGGCGCCTTGGAGATACCGAGGCGCAGTCAACGATTTGGCCTGGTATCTATGACTTGAAGTTACATTCAATACTCAAAGATAACGACGGTATGCGACAGGTTTGGCGTTGGCATAGAATCACAGAAATTTGAGAGGCATGATGGTTACAAGGGATTTTCCATCTATTACTATACAAGTGACGCTGGCTATGATGACTGCAAGAACTGCAGAACAGGGGTATCGAAGTGTTGATGCGAAAAATAGGAGCAACGAAGATATTCGTGTATGAAATGATATGTTCGAGATTCAAAACCGAATGGTTTCAAGGAGACGGCGTGTAGGTGATATCCAGTTTGAGGTCGATGTTGATGGTGCCCGGCTAAGGATCCCAATCAGTACCTATCTCCAAGAGATGTCTCAAATTATTTGACATGGCGGGGAGAGGGCAAGTGCAGAGGACTCAGCACTTAGACATGCGATTGCGCACGTCCAGAGAGTGAAGTGCTTGCCTTCCGCTCCTTCCAAAAAATGATCGCTCCGTAACCGGCGGTGCCGAACCAAAGAATCATGTTGACGAGCTGGATCCACACTGCGCGCTTCATGCGGATGATGCCCTTGTTACCCTCCGGATCCTCCTTGATATACATCTTGCCGAAAATACCAAAAGCGGTCAAGTAAAGGATGAAGATGAGCAGGTCGACATAGAAGAAAAACCAGGCCTTGACCAGGGGAAGCATGAAAACAAGGGCGATAAAAGCGGAGAGGGTGCCGACGACGGTGGCGTACATCCATTTCGAATCGTACCCCACGCCGGCCTTGTGAGCACGGTCGAGATCGATGGCGTAGAGGCCGATAATGGTGATGCCTAAGACGAACTGGAAGAAGCGGGCGATAAGGCGCAAAATGCCACCAAAGGAGAGGCTGGCCGCGAGTTGGTTTGATCGGCCGGCCTTTTCGCCCTTCATCGAGCCTTTCTTAAAGAAGTTGTACGCCATGAATAGGAGCTGGATAGCCATTATTGAGTAAGCTGACCTGAGACCTTGGTGGGAACGTACGTAGATGTGTAATCAAATGCGGTGCGTGTGGTGATGGAAGAGTTGTCGAGTAAACGGGGGTCGTAGCTAAATAGCTGGAGTCGTGGAGAGAAACAATGGCTTCGATGCTGCACAATGCAGAGCGTTGTTGGAGAGTGTTGGAGAGCAATGTTGGCGCCGAAAGAGATGGACGTGGTTCTTGAGCAGGGTTGTTCAGTTATGACGTGGACGTGGTGGTACGGCAGCTCTTTCTGCACAACGACCGATAATGGAATAGGGAACAAAGAAAGACAAGGACAAGGACAAAATGGCGGCCGATATATAGTATCGAACAATAGAGCACAGCTCTCGGAGAAGTGAAACACAAAAGGTGACTGGGAAGAAAAACACTCGCTGCGTCTTGCTGTGGCGATGGGAATGAGTGATTGAGCTGCTTCGATTCTTATACTTATATACTGTTGACCCGAAGCTGTGCGACTGATGGTGACGCCGAAGCCGCTGGCTTCTTCAACTCCAACGACATGCGTGTCGCGCGCTCACTGACCTGGCGCCCATTATTCGCTCATTCACTGGCTCGGAGAGTGACAGGCTATTCTTGGCGACGTCACAGGCGCCCGCTTAGCGTGGGGATTTCGCGACAGGGGCCTTGATTGGCGTCGGTTGCTTAGAGGCGAAACAGGTTCACCATATTGTATCTCGGCCTGTTTCATGTCTCAACGTCTTGAACAAAGTCTTGACGACCGCAGATGTGGCCGACAGGTGGGTGTTGCATGAAGAGCCGCTGGGTGAAACACGACAGCTGTGAACGAATGGCTACGTGAAAGGCGGCAAAAGAGATGTATTCACAGCTGTTGACTGTACCTGCATAGAGCTTCCTAGCGCCTGGCGCTTCACGGAGAAGCGTACTTGTACCCGTACTTCTCCTTGGCCGCTTGGATCTGGTCCCTCAAAGTCTTCTCCTTCTCCGCAAACTCCTTGTCATCTTGCAGCCGTTGCGCATATGCATCGTTGCCGAAGGGACTGCGCGACGGCACCGAAAGTCCTGCAGCTACGGCCGGCCGTGCGAGTATCCTCTCCCACCATGCCTTCAAGTTGGGGAAGTCGTCAATGTCAACGCCAGAGAAACGCAGCGCGTTGACCCAGCCGAACGAGTTGATATCGGCTATCGAGTACTTGTTCCCGACAAGGTACTCCTGGTCTTTGAGATGGTTGTCGAGGATGCCAACGAGGCGTTCGGTTTCGCCCGTATATCGCTGCATACCGTACGCAATGCGCTCCGGCGCGAATCGGTTGAAGTGGTTCGCCTGCCCTTGCATTGGTCCTAGACCTCCGTGCCTTGGTGGACGAACTTAGTTTATGTCTTGTATGCACCTCGAACACTGCCACTTACTGCCACGCCATCCATTGTTCGGCTCGCGAGATATCAAGAGGGTCGGTGAAGCTGAATTTGTGGTCGGGGTCGTAGTGTCGCGTAAGGTAAGTTAGGATCGCCAGTCCTTCCTGCACCGCGAAGCCGCCTTGATCGTGGTCAACGATGACGGGAATCCTGCCATTGGGCCCCAGCTTCGTGAACCAGGGCTCCTTTTGGATATTCTCGCCAATGTTTATGCCCTGCCAGGTGTAGTCCTGGAGCTCCATTAGCAACGTACGCTCCAAAATGCGCTTTACCAACCTTTCCATAGGCTGCCTTCAATTCCTCTAATATGATTGATGCCTTGACTCCATTGGGAGTACCCCAAGTGAGCAACTCAATGCCTTTGGTTGCCTTCAACCCAGTCGGTCGTTCGGCCATGTTCGGATTATCTTGCAGTCGTCTTATCGAGGTCGAGAATAAAACTCGAAAAGGGTGTTTCGCGAGGCGTGGGCAGATGACAGGTCGGAGGACTGACATGTTGCAGCTGGACGCGTGAAGCGGGCGTTAGATATATGCAGAGCTCTGCGTCGTGTAGATGCGCACCATTAGAAATCAACAACGTGCTAGTCCACTTTGAGACGAGCCTCGGACAAACTTCCGATGAAAGCGAGGGCATATTTCTAATAGATAATGAGAAGGATGTCAGTCACCAACGACATTGAATCACCAACGCGCCGTGGTTCGAGGTTCGAATGGCATTGGTAATCTTCGCAAGGCCGATGCTCCATAAGCGATGCCAAGCAAGTGTCCGAGAGCAGCTCCCACGTGCCATCTAGCTTTCGACATGCACGTAGACATCTGCGGAGTGTCTCCAAAACTTCCGGAGCAGGTACTTCCATCGGAAGCGGGGTCACACCACTACACCAGCGATTCATGCAGCAAAGCTCCGCTTCCCTAGCATCCTTTGCTGCTCTTCGACGTCATTATACGAACCAAAATTGAAATCTGGTAGCTCTCTCCGCACGAATGGCCTGCCCTAGCTCACAGGCGGGGTCAATTGCAAGCTTGGCTTCACCGAGGTGCAGGATGAGGGGAAGAAGATCTTAATAAGGTGCCATTTTGCCGCCCAGTGGCCCTCAAGATGAAATAAACCCATCATCTTAGCTTGAGGGGAGCAAGAAAACATGTCGAGCACGCTCAAAACCGCACAGAATCGCCTCTCGGCCATGGCGTCGAACTTTACTGGAGGCGCAATCAGCACTGAACACCAGTTTCCCGCTTTCGATGATTTGCCGAGGGTAGAAACAGAGCCTCAGGGCTGTCTTTGGGGCTTCTTCGACAAAGACGGGAAGAAAGATGAGGTCGGGAGTATGTCCACAATATACTTGTCCATTGTTCAAACTGACATTAAGTGAGCGATCAACCTCCTGACACCTTCTACCGTGCTCTCAGCTTCACGCGAAATTACTACAGGTGAATCCGTTCAACTCGACTGGCCTCTGAACAATGTCGAGTTTCCCGGATTCAGCCGAAAACCTTTCGAACAAACGAAGGTCGATCTCTTGCCTGTTCTCAACTTCAAGGCTATGGATGACGAAGTGTACATAAACACCCAGTCTGGCAGTCAGTGGGATAGCTTGAAGCATTTTGCCCATCAAGCGACTGGAAAATATTACAATGGACTTACGCATGACCAAGCTACACGCACGGATACGAATGGGATTCATAATTGGTGTGAGAGGGGTGGTATCGTTGGAAGAGGGGTGTTGGTGGATTGGCTAAGGTGGTACGAGTCGAATAAGGGTGAAGCGCCGAGTCCGGTACAAAGAAACGAGATTACAGTCGAAGATTTGGAAGAAACGTTAAAGTGGCAGGGGACTTCAACGAGGCCAGGTGATATCTTGATTATTCGGAGTGGTTATGTACGATGGCACAAGTGCGTATTCTTTCCTCTTATGTTGGAACGAGCCATTTCAATCATTTGTCTTCCCTTGAGATAAAATCACTGACAAATAAACACAGCAATGCATCTGCCACAGTTCGCAAGTCAGGAACCCAAGACAACAACACCGCAATTGGCCTACAGGGGAGTGAGAAGTCCGTCCGCTGGCTTTACGACCACCACTTTGCCGCTGTGGTGGGGGACACGGTCGCTTTCGAAGCCTGGCCACCCAAATTTGATGATGGATGGTGTCTGCATGAGTGGTTACTGGTGCAGTGGGGTACACCTATCGGAGAGATGTGGGATTTGGAGAAGCTGAGCGAGAAGTGTAAGGAGAAGGGAAAGTACACGTTCTTTTTGACGAGTGCGCCGTTGCATATCAAGGGTGGTATTGGGAGTCCACCAGGGGCTATTGCAATCCTCTAACGTGGTGGTACAAGCTTGTTCACATGTTTCATGGAATTGAAGGTATTATTTTTCTATAGAAATGTAATCTCAAATTAAAAACTTACTTTACTGGCCGATCTCCCAATTGTGTGAGGCTGACTGCGTATACGCATCCAACATGCGTCCTGGCAAATATCTATCTATCTGTTTCTATCTCTATTGGACTTGCACAACACCCTTCGTCTTCAACTCTCTCACTTCATTTGGTGACGGGTCGGTTTTCGTACCTTTTTCACTCCTGTGCTAGCAGCCTTTTTCGCCGCCTTTTTCGCCGCCTTTTTCGCAGGGGCTTTTGCTCCCGTCGTCTTTTCTCTTATTGTCTTTGCTTCTGTTGCCTTTGCTCCTGTTACCTTTGCTTCTGTTGTCTTTGCTTTTGTTGTCTTTGCTTCTGTTGCCTTCGTTTCTGTTGCCTTTGCTTCTGTTGCCTTCGTTTCTGTTGCCTTCGTTTCTGTTGCCTTTGCTCCCGTCTTCTTTACCCCTATTGGTTTTACCCCTGCCTTCTTTACTCCCGCATTCTTTACCCCCATTGTCTTTGCCATTTTCTTCTTCCTACTTTTGGGCATTATACCCGCTAGCCGAATCTCCAACTCCTTTTCTGTGGCTTCCATGGCGGTCTCGATGCTAAGCTTCCCTTTTCCCGCTTTGTTACGAACCCAGACCCATCCATCTGAATCAAGAGGACCGATGGATTCTCTGGCAATAGCGCTAGAAGGTAGTTCAACGTACAATGCCTTCTGAGATTGCTCCAGGGTTAGGTCACCAGTAGCCAGTTCCGTCCAGAAATCATCACGTCCTAGCTTCTTCAACCAATTGAGATCAAAAGGATACACTAAATATGCCGGAGGGTAGAGATACGCTACGTATTTGTGGGAATCGTCCCATTTGATATCCACAGGCCGGATCTCAGCCGAAGATCCTTCGATTGGTCGAATAATTGTGTTTATGTCTGCTCCCCAGATTTCTCTTTCCGCTCCAGAACCTAATTCAGAATTCGCTGACGTTCTTGCTTGCAAGATATCGAAATAAGGTTCATTGTAGTCTTCCGCACCGTTGACGATATTGCGTGCATAATATGCATGCATAAGTTCATGGACCAATGTGGTGGCAAATGCCCACGATGTCCTGAGATCATCATGATGGTTACGAGCCCCCTGGGGCTGGTCAAAATATTGCCGATATGCGTCATTTATGACACTAACCAAGTCAGTATATGTTTATTTTTCACTCTGTTCAATAATACTTACATGTAATGTATACTTCCGTTACTTTCCAAATCCCCAGTGTTACCGTGATGATACAGGTCGTATTCCTCATTAAGTTCAGACAAACTTACCACATGCAAAGCCTGATATTGCGACCTGTTTTTCGCCTTGGGTGGTTTAGGAAAGGATCCGAAGAGTAGCCTCAATTTCATGGCCAGATTGGTAAGTTCTAAGTGAATGTGGATATTCGCTGCAGCACGAATGGTGGCAGCATTGTCTACAGTATCACCAGAAGTCTCTTCGTCAACTGTATCCCAGACTAGGTATTCTTGTTTAGATATATTGTCTTTCTTAATGCGATTCGACCTGATCTTTCTTAGGACTCTCATGACAGGCTCAGACTCGAGTAACCGGGTAGCTAGACGAAATGCAGGTAGGAGGTTTCCCCACAGGGTAGCGTCTTTGTTTTGGAACCCATGGAAAGGCCATTGACTTTCTGCGAAGAGAGGGTGGATATCGTTGGTTAAAGTTATTGGCAGCTGTTTAGTACGAAGAGCTCTACAATACTTTGGTATGTTTTTACTTAAGGATTTTGACGACAGAACAAAAGTCTCGTTGTCACCCCAATAATCGACATTGGGTTGCCAACGAGCACGGACTGCTGATGGTACGTGAGCTTCTCGTCGAGGTCTTAGCACCTTCTTTCCGGCTTTGGCGCTTGAATTCTTCGGGGCCATATCTTCTTTAGTCGAAGCTATCGCAATGTTTATGTCTGTGGTATCGTTTATCACACGTAACTTCGTTAGAAAAGATGGGCGTCTTATGGTTCCATCAGTGCAACTTTAACAATGACCACAGAATATTTGAAAACAAAGAACAAGAGTAGGGCTTCATCAAGTATAATCCCATTGTTCTAGGCATGTAACAAGGACACCACAAAAATATCAATGATATTTGCGTTGTGTATGTCCTGGTTCAATGGACGGCTATCGCTTTTAATTATACACCTGAAGTACACTTTTGGTCCTCATCAATTCCTCGTTTGTTCCACGAAGTTTAGTACTTACCACTAACGCATTGCCCCCCTTTGTAGAGTGAAGAGAACTGGACGGTAGGAGACTTGTTGTTTTTGTCTCATGTACCTTGATGCAATATCTCACTCCACTCAGCAGGACTAGCACAAGTTCCTTAAAACAATCTAGAAAGTGAGGACTGGACTAGGACGTATGCTTTCTAGGTATTCTGGTTACAGACCAAGAGTGTTGTAACAGTTTCGTAAATTTATACTGCGTAAAGTGCCTCAAGGTAACTTCTTCTCGGCCATGTGGTTAAAATACCGGGCTATATCCCATGCCTAATTTTGCTTGTGCTGTTTTAACTTCACTAAGAGCCTTTACGAGTGGCCAGGGTATCATTGATTTGGGGAGACTAACAGCAACCGCTACCCTCATTGTCTTCTTCTATATGCTCTTTATCTTATTTGTCGGTTAGGCGCTATAACGGAGCGCACCATTTTACCGTGATGACTATAGTGGCGTGCTATTACTACGATTCTTCAATGGGAAAGAGGGAGTTTAAAATTAGTACTCAAACAATTGCTTTGTATTCAGATAGGGGCAGAAAGACCGAGAAGATTTAGAAAGAATGCCATTGTTAGACGTCGCAGAACAAGGAGAATCTCTGGAGAACAAAGCGCTTTAACGCAACATACATTGTGCATGAATTCAGTTCAATGGCACAGGAGAAATTCAATATGTCACATTCGATTGCTTAGGCCTAATCTTAAAATGTGTACTGAGTTATTGCTAAATTAGAGAAGCCGACCCACAAATCTAGAACGAAGAGATAAGGTATTTTAGAGATTACAATACAATCGTTTCCTTGCAGTTAAAAACCCTACAGAAGCATTCTGAAAGCCTTGTGCTAAGTGTTGCCTTCTTTTCTAACCTTCTCAGCACTGTTAGGTGGAAGCCAACAGAAGTTTACGAATCTTTGACCCTACATGTCTATAGCGTTTTGGAGAAAATCGTGCTTAGCTCAAGCCGTATGTCATGGACTGTAGCTTTTGCTCGGCAGTAACCGAGGTATGAGTCCCGAACTCTTACTGTTAGAAGTCGTCACCGAAATGATTTCATCTATGGGTCACGTGATTCTTTCAATTCATTCTACCCTGGAAAATGGTCATTTGACATACTCAGCCTGAATTGAGCGTTATCAGACATGATACAATGACATGTGGAACTATATATATATTTAATGGAATATAAAACGAGCATTACTGTCCTTCTCTTCCAGTTGGCAACATCGTGTAGTTATTAGGGCTATATCGGCTCTTCTTTCTTTGTCATTCCTCAAGCGCTCTCCCCGTTAACGTTGATTTTCTCCGAAGATTCCTTGTTGCCATTCATAGGTCTGTCATCGCTTATTGATGCCACCCTCTTGATTTCCTCCACATTCTGCCCTTCTGTAAGTCCCCTTCCTTCAAGAATGTGATTCGGAATAATGGCACCCTCCTCACGATGATTGTAGTTCGTGTCTTTGATATGATAAATGCCCAAGTAATAGAAACTGCTTATACCGATGACATAGAAAAGGAGGATACCGCCGGCTTCGGCAATGAAAGGTATCTTGATGGAATCCAGACCGAAGCAAACAGCTTCACCTGCGCCGAGAACACCACGGAAGACACCGACGTAGTGAGTGAGCTTTTGAGGAGAGTTCGTAATAGCACCGATCCAGTAGTAGACGATGTTGTGCCAAAGTTGCTGTTTAAAGGAGTCAGTACTGCGGAATCCGAGAGATGGAGCTCGAGCTCGAGATAATTTACCGAGAAGACCCAGTTCAGCATGAAGAGGACAAAGATCCAGCCGAATCGCGGCTCATCCCAGTCTGTGGGATCTGTCACTAGGACATTGCGGTCGTAGTTGCGTACGCGAATCATCTCCCATACCCATGCTATTACTATTGGGACAGCGACCACAGTCAAGCCGATAAGACCACGCTTGCGTCGTCCCCACTGCGGTCGATCGAGAATCCATTGCAGTGCCCAGCCAGCGGGAATCTGTAGACATACAGCGATAAATGAGAGAAGCGAACGGGCGCGGAGGCTGTTGAGGTAGGCTGAAGTCCACGGTCAGCAGATATTTAGGCTTAACTAGGAAACCTTCAACGTACCATTCACAGAGCCACTGTACACCAAAAAGCACTCGGCGGGAAAGAAGGCGGGCAACATAATGAGGAGAATAGGGTCGCTGAAGACCAGCAAGTTTGACTTTAGCTCATCCCACGCTCCTCTCGCCGGATGCACGGCGACCACAGACCCATCGTCTCGCTTGAGCTTCTGTGGCCGAAGAAGGAGCAGAGTGATCAATCCACCGACAACCATGATGATAATGAAGGCGATGTAGACAGATCGAGGAACGCCTGCCGCAGTGTCCTTGTCCTTGTTGATGATAACGGGGATGATGCCACCAATGACCGATCCCAAGCCCTGCATGTTCATCAACATGGTGGCGTAAGACCCTTTTTCATTTTCTTCCGGATACGCGGTCGAAATGTAGCCAGCCGTGATGAAGACCATTCCAGCACCGATACCTATGATGGGCCCAGCAGCGTAGGGATAGCCGGTCTTCCCCATCTCATCGTAATACCAGAGCGATCCAACGTATACTGCGTATGTCTGTACACCAATGCACATGGTGATTCCAGGACCGAGTTTGTTCAAGATGGAACCGCCGAAAGAAGACGAGAAGAACCAAACAGAGCACAAAGTTGCGTTTACCACCTGGACAACGTGCGCAGCATCAGGCCTGCCACCGCCGGCTCCAAGCAGATTGAGGGCGACATAGATGCCAGCAGATGCACCTACTCCCACTCCACTGATAATGTTCTGCACCCAGGGACTGTGGTAGCGAATCTCGCGTCCGAAAATGGTCAATACCATTCTGTCGGGTTCTGCATCCGACTCGAAATGAGACCAACAACAACAAAGGACAAAAGACAACGAGCGATGAGGAAAAGAAAAAGAGTCTGAGCACGAACTGCAGAGGTTTTCAACAGACGCATCTTCACAGGTCGGTTAGAACACAGAGGGGGCGCATGCAGGGTTCGCGGCTCGCGGCTGGCGGCAAGTGTCCGGGCTTCCACTATCATGCCACTGTAATGCCAAGGTCAAGGATGGGGACGAACCAGAGCCCGAGTCACTAGCGCTAACGGGGCGAACAGTTCTCCACTTGTCATCCCACCTGCGGGTGCTACCCCAAGGCGAGATTGGGGGAACGGGATATGTGTGGAGTTATGGCCCGCTGAGGATTTCTTCCGCCGCGTCTCTGCTTTGCAAGCTTCAGATGGGCGTATACTCCTGTGTGCCATGGCTAGGACAACGTTCCACATGACTAAGCCGACAAAGTTGCAGCGGGGCTTCCATCGCCGTCTCATTATCGAGGGACGGCACCTGTCTGATGCTTATCTTGACAGCACGTGGCAGGCTGTGGGGGATTAGGTAAGAGATTTATATTGTCTAAATGGGGTTAGGGGCCGGCCGTGCTTGCCCCTGCTATCCGAGTTCGGTCGCTCCGAATTCTTATCATTCGTTCCCGATCTACTCCCTCTGGACTTGGGGTCGTCAAATCGCCCACTTCTACCCGCACCATCCTTGTCGGATGGTGGATACATTACATGGCTCTGTGACCCTTAATCGATCGAATATCGGTGACTAGGAAATTACGCACTTCCTGTGCTAGTCCCAGACCTGGCGACAGCTAACGTTGATTCTCTTCGTACCCATGTACCCCTTCCATTTCTTGTACATCTTCTGTTCTTGGGGCGTTGCGCCCGGCGTCCCTACTGGCCAGTCGGATAAGTGAGCTGGGCATGTGCTCGGGATGGTACGTGCCATGGCATGCCACGCCCAGCGAGCCTCTCCGTCAAGATGAACACAGTCTCCACTACGAACTCTGATAGCCACCGTCTTCGGCGCCTTCTCACCCTCACCATCGTCTAGGCCGCGAGCCATGATGAAGATGCCGTCGCACCCGACGCTGAAGCTAGCAAGAGCACGCTCGCATTGCTCACTGACGTCGCGATGGACAGGCATGAAATCTTTCGCTCCGTACATCAACACGACACCAGACTCCGGTCGAATGTGAGGAAATAGGCCGGTTACGAGCGTCGAAAGATCCCCAGGGAACGGAGTCGCATGCTTGGCGTAGCTACGGGTGGGCCAATCGTATTGATCACCCAGCGTAAGCCAGCGAAGTTTGGTGTAGAGAAACTGCTCGTTGTTCAGAGCTTTGTGTTTGTCTGGAGCTTTCGGAACGAGCATACCGTCTGAGGACGACCGGTCGCGCTTGAAGAATGAAGTATCGAAACGCTGTCCATCAGATGAGGCCTTTGGCGGATAAGGGATGTTGAAGTCCGCTTGTAGGTTGCTCTTATGCTCTGGGTCGGCCAGGTCACGATGCATTAAGCAAGAAGTGAAGAGGACTTGAGTCTCTGGCGGCAATAATCCGGATATGACCTGCAACCCTGGGAAGTCGGAATGCTCAAAGAATGGCGCATCCTGAGGGGGGGTCTGCAACGGCTTGCCCCCGGCGTATGCTTCGCACGCGCTCTGAATGCGCGAAGCGGGAACCACACCAGCTAGGTGCCATAACTGTGTTTGCTCCTCGGACCAACTGTGAGAGTTGCTAAAATCAAACACTCTTGAATCCTTCTCGAGATCGGCCTTTCTCATGCTCTGGTATTTCCAGTGCTCCCTTTGGATGAAATTTGGAGCCTGTGCATGAGTGTCATGCTTCACTGAGCCTTTCTTCTGACTTCACATCAGCACGACTCGTCCAAATGAGTTAGAATCGACCTACGAACTTCAACGGCTGCACTCGTAGAGAATTCCATGGTGCTTTGTGCTGCCAAGACCTTTCGGTGAAGCGTTCCGGGAGAAGCGTAGAGTCTTCGGCTGTGCTTTATTAGTAAGCAATACAGGGAGCTGTTAGGCTTCATCAATTGCACAAGATGTGCAACAGATATCTTCCGTGGTATGTCACCGGCGGTGTTGTGGACACCATGGAGGAAAACTTTTTGGAGACAGGGACGTGCGTTCGCCTACACTTTCCCCGCTCACTAGCGTCGTCCGAACTGATGACCTCGGACTTTCTACATACGTTGGGGTATGACTGTTGCTTCGTCCGCAGTCAACCATCCCTTCGCTCTCCACCATGACACATTACCACAAGGTCGACAATCATGTGCGACATTGAATGAACGGTCTCCTATCATGTACCTACTAACATTATGGTATCACAAAGAGGAAACGTGCAGGTCCTCACAAACAGGCCCAGGATGTGAATAAGAGCTACGCGGTTTGGCGCGCAAGTTCATCCATACACGTAACGATGCCAATGCCAACGCTTAGGCTTGTGTTGCCCGAGTCAACCGGCGCGTTACATTGACAGGTTTGATACATGGAAGCAAGTACGTCATTCACTTGATGCCAACAGATACCATGGATTTGCAACACCATCTAGCCACATCCACCAGATCAACACCTCACGACGAAGTAAAAGAAATCTTGCTCAGACATTATACACCATCATGATGGCAGACGCGCTACAATCTTTCCTCGAAGAGAAACTCCGCCTGAGACTCACGGGGGATATTCCAGGTTCTCAACTGGATGGCCTAGTCAGTATGTGGTCCCAGCATCGCGTAACCTGTTTCTTGCGTTGACTTATATAGCACAGCTTACTACACTATTCAAGGTTGTGCGACCATCGTTAACGCCAGCCGACATCTTTATCGCCGTCTCTGGCCCTTCAGTGTGTGCTGAACAACACTGCTGCTGCAACACTAATGACTGTCGACTCGACAAGCACAAAATCACCATATTCATCGAACGAAGGGAGCAAGGACGACGGGTCACAAGACCGTGGGTTCGAGCGATGAGCACGGAGAGCTTTGAGGATGCTGTAAACAACCTGATGGCAACAGCGGGTGAGATGATTGAAAATGTGAAGCCGGACATGACACGGATCAAAAGGGAGAAGTCTTCGACATGTCTTGTGGAAATTCTCTTAGATACTTAGAAAATGTGACTTCTTTGGCTATATACCCGCGCCTCATACAATGTTACCCTGCGTGAAATCATGAGTGACCGTTACACAATTGCCCGATTTTTTATGCGCAAAGAGGACTGTTGTTTCAATGGCATTTTTACTCAACAAAAAAACCTGTTATTTGTCCAAAGCCGTAATGGGGAATACAAGGTAATTGCTGGATTCATACCGGAGACATCTGGTGCCTGTCTTGTTTCAGGGCTACTCATCTTCAAACTCGAACCTAACCAACAACGTGCATGTCGTCTCGTGGCCCCCCAAATCCAACATACGGATGAAGTTCCATCCAGGCGCAACGTACAGCAGGCGGATAGCAGCAACAGCAAACATTGGGTTCCGGGCAAAAGCATCATCGCTCTTGATCATCAAGCGTAGAAATACCAGTTCGTTGTCATCGTATTCCCATTCCAAAACCTCCTTCCATAGAGGATCGGTCGCTGGTGGATTGTCCTTGTGTAGAAAACTAGTAACTTTGTGAGGTTTATAAGGGGCGGTCTTGCGCTTCGGTGGCATGTTGTTGAGATCGTTAGGATGGACAAGCGTGCAGGTGAGGTATGGCTTGATCTCATCGTCTCGGTTCTTTGGTAGCGGAACGTCAGTGGCGCCCGCTACGTGGAGACGAAGCTTCTTTCGCCTTCCAGTGTTCAAGTTCCCAGTACCTCCCAAACGCAGAGGCGCAGGCTTCAAGACGTATCCTCCCGATCCAGCAAAGAGGGCTTCGTTGAGTTGAATACTTGCACCGAATGTTTGCCAGTTGAGTGCGCAAATCTGTGCTCCTAGTCCCCAGAAAGGAACAGGAAGAAGGTTTCTGGAGGAGATGCGAGTACCCTTGGGAAAGACTCTCATCAGGTGCTGCGAGTTGTGCACAGCGATTCTAGCACTATTCGCAGGCATTTGCATTTTGAGTCCGGTCTCGGATACATTGATGAGGTGATGGTGCGGGCTGTCTTGAAGTGTGGCCTCGAACCACTGATAGAGTCGTTAGTAAATGAAAGATGAACGATCCCGAGGTTCCAGATCCGAAAAGATCACTCACCGAGTTGTTCACAGGTTTGACGCTCTGTGCATAAACACCTAGCTCCGCAAGCTCAGGAACGATGGTGCCCGAATTCGTCGCTTTCTTCTTCTCGCGGTACTGCTGATGCGCTTGTTTGGACGTCTCATCTTCTTCGTCTGTATCATCGGAATCGCTGCTAGCCATCTCGTTTGGCAGATGGTACTCTACGATCACGACCACCTTGTTTCCCAGCTCTGCGAGGGTGACATGCTCGCCCACACCCTCCTGTTCACGCGTTCCCTTGTCACGCACAGCCCGACTGAGCAAACGATCGCCAAAGACCTCCTTCATGATATGGGCAAGTCGACGTTGACCATACACATCGCAGTGGTTTTCGAGGGAGATCATGATCGGCGCAGCTTGGATTCCATCAGACGATTCCTTGTCGACGACAGTACGAATCGTCTCGCAAACTTGACGAAATGGAATGTGAGAGACGAGCGTATAGCCATGCGTTACTTTTGGCTCTTCTTTATTATTATCGTTGTCCCAAGCATCGATCTCGACACATCGGGAGCCTGTATAGAGTGCGATCTCGTAAGCAGAAGCATGAGACTCTCCGTACAGTTGGTGAGCCATCAAGTAAGTGTTGTGGCTCGAGCTAATGTAGTAGTCGGGCAGTGGATGGTTTCTGTCAATAGCCCCAGGCGGTACATTGATATGCGGTTTGTCGAGGAACTCTCGCATTGCAGAAGTTGGCTGTTCCTGATCGAGCCCCACCTCGGCTTCTGAAAGAATGCCTTCTTTTGCAATGAAGCTCTTCAATGCATGGCTGACTCGGAGCTGGTTCTTCGTGATGACTGATTCACGCGATGCATGGCCGCCACCAGCTACGGTGCCTCGGTCGATCGTATCGCCTTTGTCTTCATCGTCGACGGCCGTTTTTTTCAAGAAGGGACTCAATTTTGCAATGCCAGAGATGAGTTGAGACATGGTAGGGCAGGCTGTTGAGGAACAATAGGGTAGGTAGAGCTGAGGATGTATGAAGATGACGTTGCGGCCGGTTTGTGTGAAAGTGGCTTATACGCGCTAACCGGAAGCAGATCCTCCACCGTGCCGGCCACCGTGCCGACTTCCCATTATTATGCGAACAGGATCTTCAGAGACCTCCTGCCAAGGTAGCGTTGACGCAATTGACTAGCTTGAGGAGCTGAGATTGGCTTGGTATAACTTGGGGCTTTAGATAGGGTGATAGGTATAGTGAGTTTATCAGAGCGTTCGAATTTAGAAGACAGTCCATACTATTTTGTAGAACTACGAATTCAACCAAAACATGGGAAGCATCTCGCAAATGTTCCTCTAGTCACATCATCCAGCCAGACCCCAGACCTCCGCATTACGTCAGGCATATTCCCCCTCCATTATCCATTTTTGCGAAAGAACCAAGAAAGAACCGAAGAGAGAAAGGGTCTTTTCAACCCGTGTGTATGCTAAGGCGCCAAGCGCAAAAAGGTGGTATCATTCGTTATCAAAAGGGAAGAAGTGAAAGGAAACTTTTCACCACAGAGCTAGAACGAAGTCGACGGGATGTCTAGACGTTGCCTTGAAGAACAGGGTTTTGGTCGCCGAGAGTAGTGTTGTACTGAGTCTGAGCACCGCCTTGCTGATGAGGATGGCCGCCGGCAGCTCCGTTGCTAGCATGGTTGAAAGCACCGTCCATTTGGCTTGCAAGACCATGGCCAGCGCCGCCGTTTTGGCCGTAGCCGGTGCCGAGTGCTTGCTGGCCAACCGAACCAGTGCCAGGAGCCCCACTGCCAGACTCAGGTGCGTACCCACCTGTGCGGCCGTGAGGCTTGCGGGTGACAGCAGCGATCTTAGGCAGACTAGTAGTCTCCTTCGCGGAACCGATCCCAAAGACCGGGCTCTCCCACTTATCACCCTTGGCAGCCAACTCCTTGTATTCGGTGGCTTTGCTGCTGATGCCTCCGGGCAAAGAGATGTTCTTGAACATGCTGTCTTGCTGTGTAACCGCCATATTGACGTGTGTATCCTGGGCGCGCTGTTCGACATCCTTGGCCTTCTGCTTGCCTTGCATGAGGCGCTGGTTGGCGGCGGCGGCATAGCGTTGATATATGTTTTGGATGTTTGCCGGGTCAGGGTTGCGCTTCGCATCCTCTGCAGCCTTCTCCGCCTCCTTCTTGATGTCGAAGAGGAGAGCATCGAGCTGGTTGACGTTGTCCTTGATCTGTTTCTCAAGTACACGCTGGATGACCGGGCGCATGACCTTGAGTAGTAGCGGCTTGAACATGCTAAAGAGGAGCTTGTGGTTACTCTTCTTCACCTTGATGGTCAAGTTCTGGATGTCGGTCGTAATCTTGTTGATCTTGAAGTAGTGAATCTTGTCGTCCTTGTCGGCATTCTCCATCTCAACCTTGAAGCTGAAGCCGGAGCCACCCATGAAGATGTCCATGACACCTTTATCCGTGATGGATGGGAAACCCTGCTTGCGCTTCAGGTAGTACGATACATCCTTGATGTCCATCTGAATACCAGAAACCGAAAGCATAACCTTGTTTTTGTTTCGGTTGGAGATGTGCTTACGGCCCCAGCGCCAATAGTTGTCTGAGCCAAATTCGATGGCATTGGGTGCCAGGTTGTCGCCCTCGATGACAAGGTTCTCGACAACAGCGTCGACCATTGGGTCGCTGTATTCTATCCGCGGAATGGGGACGTAGCGGATGTTCTCGAAGAATGCTGGAAGAATGACGTCGGTGAGATCTTTGATCAAATGAGGCTTGAAGGCCGTCTTCCCGTTCTCATCGTGGCCTATGTCGTTAAACAATTTGGTGACGGAGTCGGCGAAGGCCTTGTTTTGCGGACTGCAGCGATGGTCAATAAGCTGTCATTATTATATATGGGGTTCCAACTTACTCGGCATCAAACTGCTGGCCAAGGAACTTGAACTCGTCCGCAATACGATCGGTGTGGCCCCTGTAACGACCGCGGAGTAGTTCGCGACCGTCATCGTAGAGTCGATTCCACTCCTCGTTGGACACATCCTCCATGATGTAACCTTGCTGCTGCAGGCACTTGCGAATGTAGACATCCAAACGCTTGAACCAGTTCTTGAGCTCGGGGTCGCGCTCAGCATCTTTGTAGATCTGGTTGATAGACTCGACCAAATCATCAAAGGACGTGCTGTTGGCGAAGCGCTCGAGAAGTGTCTTAATGTCTGTCAGCATGCTCCTGTTGGCTGAGTAGAAACCTGTATACGCACCTTGAGGTCAGCTTCAGCCAATTGCAACGCGTCATCTTGATGCGCACCTTGCACGGAACCCTTGCCCTGGGTGGCAACATCTTTTCCGTGACCAGCATATTGTTCAGCCAGGCGGATGAGGGTCTCAATGGCGCCCTGGTAATCTTGATGGCCCTGGATCTCGACAATCATCTTCTTCAAGCGCCATATCGTCTGCTCGCGGCGATCCTCGGGCATCTTGCCCTTTAGGTAGTTGTTAAGACGCTCACGCTGATGGCGCGCGCGGTTCTTGTCCTCCTCGGGAACGTTTGCAGAAACCTGCTCCTTCGCCTCAACAGCAGCACCTTGAGCATTGAGGCCAGTAGGCTGACCAGTCTGTGCCTCCTGTGCGCCTCGGTCTGCAACGTCGGCGGGATCGCGTGAACCATCCGGGTGAGCGGCCTGTGTGACATCGCCGGCAGCCTTCTGTGCATCCTTCTTGCCGAACGGGGACTTCTCCTTCAGCTGGGTCTGCAGAGTCTGCTTGGAGAGATCGGGAACCTCGTGCCATGTGTTGTCGTCGGCTGGGTGGTCGATCTGGCCGAGTTGATCCTGGCCAGGCTTGACCTTGGTCGCAGTGTTCTGTGCAGCGTCGCCAGCGATGTCCCGCAGCAGGATGGTGGCATCCGAGAGAAGCTTCCGGAACTGGCCATTGGAGAGTATGAGGGTCCCGAGTGTGCGGAGCCCCTCGAGCGCGTCGTTGCCGTGCTGCTGCGCCGTCTGCTTGTCGACTGGCGCGCCGGGGACCTGGGCATTGCCGCCGGATACTTGCTCTGTCTGCCAGATGAAGTCCTGCAGAAGGTTGCCCTCGTTCTTGGTGAGCACGAGGGTCTTGGCCTGATCGATGACGCGCTTCAGGTCATTAACAAGCGATTGGCCCTCGGGCGACAGCTTCTTGGACGGCGAATTGAGGGCCTTTGAGGCCAGAGTCGAGTTGAGGGCGACGTCGATCTGCTTGTTGGACGGCACCTTGCCATTGGCGAATGCTGGGGCGGAGTCAGTGCCGCGGTCACACGATTGGACGGCGCAACGTGGTACACATACCTTGGTAGATGCCGAAGAGCTGCAGCTTGTTGTTAACATCCTGCTCCTTCAGCTTCTGGTCCATGGGCGCATTGACGGCGGATTTGCCTCCTGCCATTATGTAGGGATAAGTACGAAGTACTCGAATCGGGGTATCAAAAATAAACAGACGAGCTGAAACAAATGGGTATTGTACTGTGGTGGTGATGAGGGGGGGAGGAGGGGGTAGGGGTAGCGCGATGTGGGTACTGGGTATCTCGAGGTGGTGATGTGATGTGAGGCGGAGGCGGAGGTGGAGCGGGCAGAGAGGGCGCTTTATTGTTTCGTTGCTGGGCGTCGGGCGTGGTTGCCGTGGCACACAGAGAGGGCAGGCACGGCAGGGCAGGACAGGGCAGGCGCAGGTTTCGTACCACGCGACGTCATTACTTCGACACGCAATACCAGGCTGCCAAGGAAGGAGCTGATTTGCGCACCGCTCGCACTCGCCTCCAATCTCGCCTCGAACAAAGCGCGTCGCATCCACTCTGGCCGTAGGAGACCAGCAATTGTCAAGCCATATCGCATCTCGAGCGCGGCTAGACCCCAATAATGGAGGCATGTGATGCTGGCGAGAGGCCCGAATCCTGCACTGCATGACGGAGGTGTGCTCGACGTGCGATCGCCGCCCGGGATGCGTTGACCCCAGCTTTGCATCATCCATCCCATCATCCATGATCCTCCCATCATCCATCCCATTATTATTATTTCACATACAGCGCAGTAGCTTTCATTATTATTGTAGCTTCAGCCTACAGACAGTCCTGTAGACTCCATGGTAAGTAACGATGACGTGCCATCGCTCCTGCCGAAAGCAGCCTCTTTGCATCGCAGCTTCCCACCACCCGGTTCACTGATTCAGTGTTTCTTGGAGGTGGTAGACGAGATGCATTAGCCGCCAATAGTATTAGCGCAGGTGGCTCCAATTATGTCATGCATGGCGATTGTCATCATGACGCTGTGACAATCTCCACCTCACCAACCTCAACACCTTCAGGTCTTTTTTAGCCAACGCGTCCTGCGGGTGAACGTCTCCGCAGTCCTGCTCACCGGATTTCCAACATGGCTGTCATGTTGACCGCCGCCGGGAGATGGACCTTGGCGCATAAAAGCTAACCACCTCCTCTCTAGCGCCAAGATGACTACTCATATGACTACATAAGTCCTAGCGGAGGATCTCAATGCCTAGTCACGTGACGAGTCAGACTGATCTGCTAATTGGGATTTCCTATATACATTCCTCTTCCCCCGTTCAAACCACACGGACGGGGGTTTCGACCACTTAAGAATGCCTCGTTTTAAATAGAGGCTCCTGGCATTGGCGACAGTCTTAATTCCAGAGGGCGATATAATGCAGGTTGCCGGACATTCTTTAGATGCACAGCCCTCGCGAATCACCATTCCATGCACATCTCTTGGCTGGTACATCATCTGTGAGCAGGATACTCTAGGGCAGCCAGCTATCGTACGAAGTATCGCGAAGTCTTTCTCACAAGGATATAGAAACCATGCCTCGAGTAGCGACGCACGCACAGCAAACAACTTTCCGCGAGCTGGTCGATCCTTTTCGTTCAATCTGATTCCAACCAAATTTAAAATAGTGAGACTTACGTTCAAGTCAACAACAAACCTTTTGTGATACAATAAATTCTTTCGACGTTTCTTTCAAAACAGAGCATAGCAATTATTTGTCTGTGTCGTTAACAGGGGGGCGCATATAAAGGCGCATATAAATACAGACCATCTTCTCCGGCTTCGCATCACGGACTCACGAAATTCATCATGCCAGTTTAACACTTGGCTACCCGTAATAATCAATAATTATTGTTAATAACCGCGGAAACAATGGGCGGTAAAAAGGGAAATGATTATTGTAAATATTCGCGTAGCTAAGATTCTGCGTACCATGGTACGCAAAAATTTATTCACAATTCCACTGTTCCAGCGTCTCCTACATAAACCTCCTCAACCCAAAAAGATGACCCTACCATCGAAATACCACAACCCGATTATTTCATCATCCGTTATTCCTAAACTGCCATAACATGTCTGCCTTCCGCCCGCACGTTGTTATCGGCGCCATACCCTCTACCTCTGCCCTCACCAAGTCTGACTACGAGCGAGATTTTCATAAAATCGAGTATATGACTGGTGCCATCATCCGGAATTGTCTAGAAGCTACAGAAACCAGTCCCGATGACGATGAGGAGGAGGATATCAATGCCAATGTCAATCGATCAAACCTCATTTCTGTCGATCTCTCAGACTTTGAGTGCCGGTTACACAACCGGCCGATATACACACGAGAACGCTTGCTCCGCCTCCAACGAATACGTGACGAAATTCTTCAGAATCCAAAATATCGACATGCGTTCGATCGCGACCTAGATGGAACGATCCGTTATATATATCGCCGCTTTGGTAACAGGCTCCCAGATCATGTAAGCATACATTACCTTTCAACCGTAGAGTTGCATCCCTGTTATACGTCCAAGAATATGGACAGTGAACGTTCTCAAAAGGTTCAGCTGCTCCATGACATTCAGGATGACGAGGATCATGATGTTAGCCAATATCTTCCAGTCCCTGCTTTAATTGAGGCCTATGAGGCCGACACTTCCATCTCAGCGCTCCTGGAAGAAGGCCACCTCGACCACGGGATCCCTACCGAGACTACATACTGGCAATCCCGCATGTGGGCCATTCGTCAGTGCTGGAACTCCAGTTCTTCTCGGACCCGTCTCATGACCACTTTTCGCAGTACGCAACTAACAGGAAAGTACATGCGGATAAATAAGATCGTATGTTTTGGATTGGGACATATTCGTCGCAAGAACAGAGGTAAAGAAGAACCGAACTTCCAAGAAGTGTTGCAGCACTTGGCTGCTTTCAGCATTGCCGAGGCAGTGAACTCCACACAAGACTCAGATGCAAAGAAAGTCGGAGTTGTATGCCAAGATCCCTGCTACACAACTCTTGATCAAATACTCCTGAAAGAAGAGTTCTCTCGCACCTGCCATGTCCCGATCGAATCGGTACAAGACTCTCTGCACTTCGTCAGCGATCCCGAGGGCTTTCTCGCCATTGATGAGCATACTCTCGTCATCACGGCGTTCATGCCCACTACTGTTCCTCTGATGCAGATTTGCGCTGATCTTCCAAGGCCTGCGGCATTCATCTGTGATAAGATGAACTTGGACCACGCAAAAAAAGTATACGATGGCGTCGAACGTTCAACTCCACGAGTGAGGAACATGCTAAAAGAATACGCGCGAGGGGATTTCAACGATCATGTTGTTGAAAAACAGATGTTTGAGTTGTGCTGCGGAGTAGCACCGTACTGGCTGTGGAAAATGGATGGCTTCATGCGACTGAAGAAAGCAGGCGAAGTAGCAGAAAATACGAATTAGCTCATTGATGCCCAGTCCAGATTTTGGCCATTGGCTTTGTAACAACCACTTAGTGTATTATCTGGTAGTCTGCTTGTGTAGAAGCGTGGAAAGACACCTATATCCCTCATAATTATCCTCATAAATTTCATTTCTGTGCTGTTGAACAACTGTGGTATACAATAAACACAACTCATCATACATCTTCACGTCGGAAATGTCAATAAAGCCTTGATGACATACTCATTCTCCACGTCATCCATGATTTTAGTCCTACAAAACGCCATAGCAAATGCTATATAATATGCATGACAATTACTCATCCCCACCTTCCTCCCTTTTCTCATTCCACTCAACCTCCAGCGCCTTGACTTTTTTCACGCCGTCCTTGCTGCCAACACGTTCTTCCCACTCCTTCCACCGCCTAAATACGTCATCGGCCCTCCTCTTCTTTAAACCCTTGGCCTTGACCATCCTCTCGAACAACTGCCTTACATTCTCCTCTCCACCATGGCTCACCTCTTGCGCTATATATACATCCCAGATATCCCATTTCTTGGGCCAGGTGCTAACGAGGCCTTCAAAAATGGTCCGTCCACGCTCAGCATCGCCGTTGGGTGATTTGAACTCGAGGGCTGCGAACTTTTGTGTGAGATACCGGTGTTGTGGGCTGGGCACTGATTGAGTGGCGCGGGAGAGGAGAGCGCGGGCACGAGTCTGAGAGGGCGGAGAGATTGTGGTCATAAGGAAAGTGGCGTAGGAGAGCCAGAAATTCGGATCGGGCTTGAAAGATTTATTCTTGGCCATGGTTTGGTAGAGACTGTCTACTTTCTAGTGGGAGATTAGCATATAGATAAAGAGTGGATTTGGAACAACCTACATCGAGTTTTCCGGACGAGATGTAAATCTTGATCATGCGCTCGTGCATCTCGCGAGGATCATTGTTCTGGCAGGCCTCTTTGAAGGTCTCTTCGACGACGTCATTGCTACTAAAGTCGTTTTCGAGATGGAGAAGCGCAGTCCAGACGTCCAACCTCTCCTTCTCTTCACGCTGGTTCATAGTGGCCAAGGCACGTCTGGCAATCTGGCGTGCCTTCTCGATCTCGTTCAATTCGCGCTGGAAAACCATGTAGCGGACCCAGTGTTCAGCGCTGTTAGGCTGTCCGAGAAGCATACGTTCAAAGTCAGCGACGGACTGCGGGCCCTTCGCGTCGAGGTCCCCAGTGCGATCCTCCTTGATGACCACCTTCTTAGACTTCTTTTTCTTCTTGCCGGCATTCGCGTCCGAGTCGTCGTCCGATGCAGCCTTTCGATCGGTAAAGTCTAGGGTGGCACCGGTCCAGTCAAAGCCGGAAGTACTCAAGCCAGCCGCTGAAGACTTTGCCGGGGCTTCTTCTGTCTCGCTGTCGGAATTCTTTTCAGAAACGGAATCATCCTCCTCTTCAGCACTCTTGACGCTTCGCATGTCTGCATCCTCGTCGATATCAAGCTCTTCTTCGTCATCTGAATCCTCAAGATACTGAACAGAAGCATCCGAAGCATCTTCCATGTCTTCATCGTTGTCACTAACGTCTCCGGCATCTGAAGCATCTTCCATATCTTCATCATCGTCACCAACGTCGCCCTTTACGGCTGAATACTTCAAACTGAAACTGATCTTCCTTTGAACCGGTTCAACTTTCAGCACTTTGGCCTTGACAGCGTCGCCTACCTTGTATAGCTCCTTGACCTTTTCTGCCGCAACCATCTTATCTGCTAATTGTGAGATGTGACAAATCCCACTAACGTTATCAGAATTGTCTACGACAAGGAACACTCCGTAATCCACGACGTGACGAACTTTTGCCGTGACGATCTCTCCAGCTTTGACATCTTGGAAAGTCAATGGCTTAACGTAATCTCCTTCGACGATTGACTTCTTCAAACTCATCTGCGGATTCTTGTGGTCATCGTCGTTCGATATGATCTTGCCGATCACGAGCTGATCGATCTGGAATGTAGGCTTCCAGTCCTTAATATAAGCATCCGATAAATGTGCTACCCGGACCATGGCGTCTACTTTTGCTCCGATGCGGACGTATATGGCATTGTGATCAATCCTTTTGATGAATCCACGAACCACCTGGCCAACTTCCAGCTCTGATCTATCTTCTATCTCGGCATCCCTGACTGGCAATGAAGAGCTGAGGACACGGGACGGCCGAGCAGATAGATACACCTTTTTGTTGGGGACGTCGATGTTGGTAACGCAAACGCGGATAACCTCTCCAATCTTAAACTCCGAAGGCTTTGCTTTGTCGTAGTCGTCGGCTAGTTGTTCTAGATAGATGGGCCCTGCGAGATTCGAATTGATCTGAACCACGATATGTGAATCGTGAAGCTTGGTCACACGCGCGGGAAGCACCAATCCCTTTTTGAGGTCTTCAAGGGCAATATTCTTAGCCGAAGGGTTGGTAGCGGCAGTCAAGTCTAGCCGACCTGTTGCAACATCGACAGCCTTGACGCGCACCTTAAGAGCGGAACCCACGGGAAAGTTCTGTTCAACATCTCCAATGAGCGAGAGATCGTCCGTGAGATCGTACAGATCAACACGACCACGGACATTCGCCGAAAGATTGACCCATACATGTTGTTTAGCAACGTTGTTGATGAAAGCAACAAATGAGTCTCCTTCCTTGATCTTGTCCAAATTCAACAAATCAGCCTCGGTGTTAATGTCGTCCTTCATTGTGAGATCGAAGATCTGGTTCTTGCTTTGGCGATGAGTAATGGGTAGGAAACGGTAGTTCCTGGCGTCGTGAATACCGAGGACCTTGACCTGTAATATGTCGCCTTGATGAAATTGAGCTGATGGTTGCTTCCTGTCTTTGATGTCCTCCCAGCTGTTGAACGACTCCGACACATGTATCCTCCCCTGTATATTCTCCGAAATCCGGACATTGATTTGGGTGCTTTTCGCAGAGCGTACACGTACAGACAAGCTGGTGCCCAACTCGAGGTCTGCGGTCGACTTCACTTTCTCGTCAATAGGATCAACCAAAGGCTCCGCAGATAGAGAGCTCTTTCCCTTAGTCTCTTCTTTGATGGTGGCATCTGTTCTCATGGAGAGCCAGAAGAGCCTCTTCCCTGCATCGACGTGGGTCACACGGGCTGTGATTGATTGGTCTTTGCGTAGACCAAAATTGGGAGCGAGGAGCATGTCGTCCGTGAGTTGTGATTTGAAAAGGGCAGCGCTAACATTACCGCCAAACTCAACGAAAACCTTGTCAGGGAGAATGCCACGAACAAAGCCTTGCAATGTGTCGCCTGCCTTGATATCCTCGAACTGCTTGACAAGGGTTCCTGCTTGTGCAGCTTTCCTGAGACTGGGCTTGTTGGAGAGAGTCACTGTCCTCGATTTGGCATGCTTGTCAAGCACGACAAGATCTTCGACGGGACCACCAACACGAATGCGTGACAGTGTTGCCTTGTCTTTCTTCTCGGAGCCGTCAGTCAGTTGCCCAATTCGGAGGACGCCCTTGACGCCGTGGCCTAGATCCACAGTCGTTGAATCCACACCTTTCTCAATGACCGTTCCCTTGACAATGTCTCCTAGAGAAAGATCTTGAAACTTCGTAGCCTTGTCAACATCGATAGCAGCAGGGTCCTTGCAGGAAACAATTGTCCGTCCTTCTTCTGGGTTAAGAGAAATCACGCGAACGTTGACTGTCTGGCCTTTGGTAAAATGGCGCGTCGCATCTGCAATGTAGGCCTCGCTCATTTCTGCTGCCGGAAGCCATGCCCTTAGTTGTCCGTAAAACTGGACCAGCGCGCCTCCGGGTTTGACATTGACGAGAGTTCCAGGACCGGTAGCACCCAGTGTGAGCTTGGTGTAGTCGTGCCAGGGCTCCATATCCGAGTTGACCAAAGACTTTTTCAATGTCAGTTGTATCTGGTTCCTTTCGGGGTTGATGGACAACACTCGAGCCGTGACGGAGGTGTCCTCTCGAAATTTTCGCTCAGGATGCTGAAGACGAACATCTGCAAGATGAATTTCTGATACGAAGCCGTATATTCCGTCAGCGAGGTGAACAATGACGGCAGTCGATCCAGTCTTGTCGGCAAACAGCTTTTGAACCTTGCCTTTGACCACTTGGCCAAGCTTGATGTCTTCGAGACGTAAGAAGGGTTGCGCAAGAATCTTCTCTTGCAATGATAGCTGTATCATTCCGTCGAAGGCGTTGTATCCTACGACACGGGCTTTATGCTTGGAGGCTAGTTGGAACGGGCCGGCGAGTTCCGAGGGTGTATCGACCTTGGCATCTGCAAGTTTGGACACGTGGGCATACCCGACAACGTCACGCACCCCGAGATCGAAGAAGACTCCCAGTACTGGCTCTACCTTGATGACCTTTGCCTCTTGGACGAACGAGGAGACCGGAACCACGTCTAGCGGCGCCTTCCTCTCCTTTGGCTTGCCGGACATGCGGGTTGACAGCGAGAGAACATGATCAAGTATCGAGACGCCGACTTTTTTCATGTCGGATTCTTCGTGGGTGAAGATTATCCTAGCTTTGATCTTAGATCCAGCCTTGTACTTCTCCGTAAGGTCAGTCGCCTTCTCGGCGGCACCGGAATGGATGATGTCGGCAGTCGCATCCATCAACCCAAGGAGCTTTCCAGTGATGGTAGTCTGTGACAAATCGGTGATGAGGAGGTCCACAGCGGTTCCCGGAAGAAAAACATCGATGGTAGGCGCTTCCGTCAAGGTGTTTCCCTTCTTTGTGTTTCCAATCTTGTGCAGATTTGCCGACAGCTTCGCGATCCTTCCATCCGCGTTCAGACCGGAGGCTAAACACATGAAGACGGCACCTTCCTGCACTTTTTCGAATTCCACACTAGGACTTAGTTCCTTCTTGCCCAGGAAGCCCCTCAGCTGCGTCTCTTCCAAACCCAGGTCCATGATGAGACCGTGGTCCTCGTTGCTGATGACTGAAGCTTGGATCATGCTGTTCGCGACCAGATTCGACTTCTCTATGCCTCGGTTGACCAGCCTGGGGTGAATGGACAGTTCGATCCTGCGCTTCGCTTTTGTGGCGGTGGCACCGGGGGCGGCATCTTCAGAGGTCGACGTGACGCAAGCGCGCAGATACTGTCCGACGGTGAACATGTCCTGCAGCGCCACATCCTCAAAGTCGGCCTCATCCTCGACCTTGCCTTCTTCCTCATCTTTCAGCAGTGCCTCGATTCTCTCGTTGAGCTTGTCGGAGATGGCAGTGAGCGGCACATATCCGACAAGCGTGTTCGGGAGTGCGAGCACGAGCTCCTGAGGGGTGATTTCTGCGACTTGGCCAAGGACCAATGTGCCGAGAGCCATGTTCTGCTGCTGTCAGTGTTGCGCCGGGACGAAGTCGGAAGAAAACGCACCTTCAAACTCAGGCCGTCGGCCTTGCTCTTCGTCTCCTTGGCCTCCTCATTCTTTGCGGCCTCCTTTGCGGACTTGCTTTTCTTGGACTTGCGCTTCTTCGCCGCCTTGGGTTCGTTTTCCTCCCCCGCGTCCGAGCTCTCGTCGCTCAGCCCATGCTCGCCGCTGCGCTTCTGGCCCGACTGCTCGAACAGGACGTCCTGGTTGGCCTTGATCTGGATCTGTTTGTGCTCCAATGGGGTCAGCACGCTGGCGCCGCCTCGGGGGAACGCCTTCTCCTCGTCCTTGAACACGCTCTTCGGCGCAGCGCTCTCGGCCTTCGATGTCGACGGCGTGGGCTGTTGCTCGGCGGCGTCCGACTTTCGCTGGCGCTTCACAGATCGATCGTTCTTTTCGCCCTTCTCTTTCTTTGCGGGGACACTGCCCAGGTCTGCTTTGCGCTTCATTGGGCCCATTGCGCAAGTGTAGATGCGGTTTCCCTTGCATCTGATTTTTTCGGAAGATGCGATGCCAGCCAAAAAAAAAAGCGGGGTCGGCGCTTGCAGTTTCTCCGGATGCCGATGCAGTTACTCCGCCCGGGTCACGTGATATGTCTATCCGCACAGATGCACACACATATGTACAGATGTGTAATTTTTGCAAACAAAGCTATGAATATCCCTCAAGACGTGCCGGGTCCACATGCGAAACCAGAGACATATCAAGTGCACGTGATGAAAGTGGTTCGCGCTGAGTGGCTCGCTACGCCAACGCGGTCGCGCCTGTCCGCGTTGCGCTTCGCGATGGCGACTGGGCTCGTGCGCCTTCCAACCTCTCCTCTCCACCTCACCTCTTCCGTCCCAACGTAAGCTCGTCCGTCCCCACCGCCGCTACCATTCTTTTTATCTTCCTCCTCTTTTTCTTCTTCTCTCCCGGCTTTCCGTTGCTCTGTTTGCCCGCTTTCATTGCTTGTATAGTTTTCATGTTTTACTAGAGCTCCATCCCCATGTCGTCGCCGTGCGCCTCCCGCAGTGTGCTCCACGAGCCACTATCAGAAATGCTCTCCAGCTCGCCGCCCCCGCCCTCGAGCGTCACCGGCAGTCGCAAACCCAAAAAGCCGCCGCCCATCACGCCCCGACGCCTCACACGCTTTTTCACCCCGCGGACCTCTACGCACGGCTCCAGTGCGCTCTCCAAGTCGGGCCGTCAATTGCAGGACATCACACGGACTGCTGTCAATCGCAATCATGCAGCCCACAAGGCCACGCCCCGCAAAACGGTCAACTTCGCCGATGTCATGGTTGAGACCAGCATCGAGACGCCCAAGATGAGCTCTCGCAAGCGCAAGACACCGTACCTGTCGCCCGAAAGCTCGCCGTTCCAATCCTCGCCGTCGAAACGCTCCAAGCACACCACACCTCCGCCATTCACCATCTTAGAAGATCCCCCTGCCTTCGAAGAGTCTTCCGTCTATCCCGCGCCAATCCGGCGGTTGAAGGGCTCCGGAGGCATCGCACGGAAACTTGACCGGTCTTTTGGCGGCATATTGGGTACAGGTCGCGGCTTCCTGCGCGATCACTGCAGCTCTTGGCAGGATCAGACTGCCAACTTCTACAGCGGCTCTGATGACCAGCATGAACTGCCCCCGGGAGCACCCCCGTTCTGTACTGCTGCGTGCAACACGAACGAACTCGTGGCCATCGGAGACGAGGATGGATATCTTCACCTATTGGATACCGACGACGACGTCCCTTCTAGTTTCTCCAAAGCACATGTATCCTGGCGCGCCCATAGTAACGCCATCATGGACCTGCACTTCTCCTCGGACGACACCTACATAGCGACTGCATCCGGTGATCAAACAGCTCAGATCATAGATGTTCGTACCCAGCAGACTGTCAGCGTCCTCGCGGGACACAAGTCATCTGTAAAACAGGTGCGATTCCAGCCGGGCAACGACAAAGTGGTAGCTACATCCAGCCGCGATGGTGCGGTGCAAATCTGGGACCTGAGGTAAGATTGCATGCACTCCCTCGTTGAGCTTTACTGACTATCTATCCTTAGGTACAAAAGTGGGAACGTTACTGTTCACTCGGCCTGGGGCGAGGACGCCCCATACGCCAGCTCAATACGCACATTCGCTGCCGCCCATGCGGATACCACTGTCGATGTAGGCTCGACGGCGAAGACTTCGTCTCACGGCAAGAGCGAAACCCACAGTCGGCGAAATGACATGTAAGTAGTCTCCAAGCCAACCCCATTCCATCCACGACAACGAGGCCCTTTTAGATGAGCTTTGCTAACTTTGCCCGCGACTTAGATCTGTTACAGCACTTTCCTTCCTGTCTACGGGCCGGGAGCATCTGTTAATGACAGCGTCCGACGCTTCTACCAGTATAAAATTATGGGATATACGCGGCGGTCGCTACTCCTTGCGAGGCCCTGATACGCCGATATCTACTACGAGAGTCCCGGAGTCGCACACGCGGCACCGAAATTTCGCAATCAACTCGCTCACTCTCGGCGGTGACGCATCCCGGGTTTATGCTCTCAGCAAAGACAACACCGTGTATGCGTACTCTACGAGCCACCTTGTTCTCGGCGTATCGCCCGACCTGTCGTTGACAAATATGTCTGCGAACCAATGCCAGACAGGCAAAGAAGGTATTGGTCCGTTGTATGGCTTCCGACACCGTGCATTCCACGCCGGTTCCTTCTACGTCAAGGCAGCGCTTCGCAAAGCTTGCAATGACCAGTCGGAGCTTCTAGCTGTGGGGAGCACCGACGGGTGTCCTGTGTTGTTCCCGACAGACGAAACGTTCTTGAAGCGGGACCGCCGCCATGATGACGATGCAGACGATCTGCCGGAGTTTCCACGTCCGGCACGTTCGTCTCTGTCACGCGCATCAACCGGTGGACGATATCCGAGCCTACTCGCCGATACGATCCCCATCTACGAGCAGGGAACCTCGTTGGTCCGCGGGCATGAGCACGAGGTCACCAGCGTCTCCTGGTCAAAAGGCGGCACCTTGGTCAGCGTCAGCGATGATCATGTGGTGCGAAGGTGGAAGGAGGGCAATGGGGCGCGCGAGTTGAGGAACTGTGGCGAGGCGGAAGGACGACGATGGCAGTGTGGATGGGCTGAAGTCAACGAAGGCTATGATGACGAGGAATGAACTGTACAAAGATATCTTTTATACCCTTCAGCGAGGCGTTTGGCGCATATGGACATGGGGTGGGAATCTGGAGGGAGGGCTACGTGATTTGTTATTATATCGAGAGCGCTCTCTAGGATACCCGAATCGGCACCAAAACTATCAATTGAAAATAACCTTTATCTGCAATATGTTCCATCACTGTCCGCATAGCTGCATTGTCACTGATGTATGAGGGGTATGAAGTTAAGCAATATGTCTGATGAACAACATGAAGTTACAGTGAATGCGATATGTATACATTAGAATGGTAATAATTCCACAATTAAAGCGTCGTAGACCATATCCCAGCAGACAGTAGAACACATTACAATTCAGACAGAACGCCGTAATTCTGATTCAAACATTCTTCAACACGAAGTAAAACAAACATAACGCCATAAACTCAGTCCAAACGACACAGAACACATAACACAACAGCCCATCCCTCACTTTCAACTTTTCACTCTTCTCCTTCGGCCTCGAGAACATCTCCATTTCTCACATCGAATACTACCTTTTCCAACAACACCCTTGCATAGCATATCTTCTTATCTATGTCAATTTTGTCAAAGTCGATCATCTTGTAATAATCTCACAACACGAGGATTAGCCCCCTCACTCCAGAACCAATGTGCCCTCTGTTCGTCTCCTTGCTTGATATTAGTCGAGACCAAAGACAACTAACGGAGAGCAAGGTAAACCAACCAGGACGATGATGAGAATCAGCCAGATCCGAAACATACCTCAGATATCAAAAGCAAACACTAGCAGCCACTGACTTGAATACAATCGACATTTAGGATTTCTAGGTTAAACATACCCTAAGGTATATGGTCAGGGGGCTTCCTGGCGATCACATGAATATTATAAAAGCTAATGTGGACAGGAATCTTCGAGCACGCATTAGTTCACAGATATATCATTTGCTCTTCTGTATATCTACTGATAATAAACGGTATTTAATCGAACTATCGATGCCCCACCCAGTCATTTGTTTACAATTGGGATCGAAAAGAAACAACGTTGGAAGTACCTCGTAGGTGAACCTTTGGCGATGACTGAGTGACGAAGTTGCCGTCGGCACGGAAATAAAGGTTAAATACAGGCACGTGATCTTATCGATTACACCAACCATTCAAGCAAGAACGTCATCCTCGGAGTCGGCTCCCACGAAGCTCCATGTTCTTGTCACGAACACGTCTGTTTCTCAGCATCTTCCTCATGAGCCTATTCGCCGCTTCTATTAAACGTGCTTCATTAAATCTCAGTTCGCGATCAATTGTCCGAGTACGTGAGTCGGCTCACAGCCGATTTTTGCAGGCTAACGTTGCATAGCCAATAACGTCACGCGCGATGCACATCCAATCGATCCCCATGTGTAGGTGATTCTAGGATATTGTATGTATTCTTTGCTAATGTATGGAAGGGGAGGGTACGGGCAACAACTATGCTTACCTTGTAACGGACGACAAATCAAAGGAGGCCGTCATTATTGATCCGGCGAACCCTCCTGAGTGAGTTTAGCTGGGATGTGATGCGCCTCCGCACTGCTGATACATCATCTAGAGTTCTGCCTGTGCTCAAAGAGAAGACCGATAGCGGTGCCATCAAACTAGCCAAAATTATCAACACGCACCAGTAAGCTTTCTCGTCGTCTTCCAGCAAGTTTCGCTCATTCCGACGTACAGTCATCACGACCATGCAGGCGGCAATGTCGAGATTGTAAGTCTTTCGATTACACGATGGTACACCAATTAAGAAGATGCAGCTCAAACACTACAAGTTGCCCATCGTCGGCGGGAAGAACTGTACCTCAGTCACAACCACTCCGGAGCACAAATCGCAGTTTGCGATTGGAGACAGCATCAAAGTGACCGCCCTACACACCCCCTGCCACACACAAGATAGTATCTGCTACTTCTTTGAGGATGGTCCCCAGCGCGCTGTGTTTACAGGCGACACTCTCTTCATTGGCGGTTGCGGTCGCTTCTTTGAGGGCAATGCGAAAGAGATGCACACGGCATTGAACGAAACGCTGGCTTCCCTCCCCGATGATACCAAGGTCTATCCTGGACACGAGTATACGAAGGGCAATGTGAGGTTTGCTAAGAAGGTGCTGAACAATGATGCGATCCAGAAATTGGACGACTTCAGCCAGGCAAATAAGGAAACGCAGGGAAAGTTCACAATTGGCGACGAGAAGGTTAGTGTCACTGTTAAGCTTTAATGGCCGACGAATGAAAATGTACTGACATATAACAGCAACACAACGTCTTCATGCGTGTAGATGATAAGAACATCCACGATCTAGTCGGCCAGACAGAGCCTGTCGAGGTGATGAGGACGCTGCGCGAGATGAAAGATCGGTCGTAAGTGCTTCATCTTCCAGGGACGCCGATCCTAAAAGGCAAGCACGTCGAATTCGTGACATTATGATTCATATGTAGACCAATGTATTACGTTGCAAGTATGTTTACTTGAATCAATTCGTTTGTGGAGTACCAAGTACTATGGCGACGGTCACATGATTCACTGATTGAATAATCCAGGCCTTGTGCCGCTCCCCGAATATAACCCCCACTATTGTTCTACTATTTCCAGTCCTCTTTTCCACTACGCACGCACACAACACATACCCACATACAACCCTAAACACCGCGACTCGACGTCTCAACGCACCCAGATATACCCGATCCATTAAAAGAATCTCGCCGCCTTTAACTGTCATCCTCTCAACAAAAGACATCGAACAGTTGCCCGAGAACTCAGGCTACCGCGGAATCTTCCAAGGGAAAACAACCCACTTCAATTTGGCAAACAAACAGAGACGCGCACATACACCGGTACTAACCACCATCAAGCCAACAATGTCAAACAATGAACAATCACGCTTACAAGAGTCAGACTTAACGATCATCAAGCGCAAAGTATCGAAAGTGTTGGCTCCTCTAGGACGTCCGGGTCACCACGTGTCCAACTTGCCCAATCGCTCTTTAGCTTCCTCGAACCGCATCATGCCAGCAAACAAGGCTGGTGCGAAGGTCAGTTGTCGAAGCCTTGGAGGAACATCTCAAAATCCCTCCAGCCGAAAGGATGAGCTCCCCGCAACGCTGATGGAGCACATCAAACTGAGCAGTTCTGAAACCGTCAAGAGCATCTATGCCACGTTCGTTTCAACCCTCCCGTTTCTCGGCACTGTCCTTGCTTCGGGAGTAGTAACCATATATGCTCCCTCGCTAGCACGTGGCATTGTGCTCTATTGTGCGGCAGGTGTAGTAGGCCATATCGTCTTTTCGTTGTTGCATTGGAGGTATTATGCTGAACCTGATGCCAATGGACTTAGTCTCCTGAAGGTTTTTGGTGTCGAGATCTTGGTCCGCCGCTCTGACACCACCGAGTCACGCCTCTTGGAGAAATTAATCCAATTCGTCAAACAGCTGGTCGTGGGGATAACTGATGGGTGTTTTTGGTGTGTGCAGAATGGAGGCGAACAAAAGAAGCGCGACGAGCTAGGTCGAACACCGGTCACTCGCTACCTTTTGCAAGCATGCGCGAAGACGCCCATCATCAAACGTCTTGTACTCAATCAGGCCCACTATCAGACTCTCTTGCCGAAGACTACCGTGCCGTATAAGATCCAGAGCACCCACAACCACTTCATTAAGGTCTCCATCCAGAAGAAGTCCTGGACGACGCCACATCTTTTAGGTCCCTTTTTTGTGTCGAGGGTCGGTTTCATCTTCTCATACATCTCTATCCACGACAAGAACCATTTTCATCGTGACCTACTTCTTCGTATACAGATCGTACAGCAAAAGCTTGGCGAGGTCGATCGTGTTTCGGCAGACGTCTACAAACTGCTTCTCGATATTACGCCTCCATCTAGCCCTCTCATTGCAGTGTCGTCAACTGTCGCAAACCAGAAGGCTCTAAAGGCGCTCACCGACCGTGTTATGACCTTGCTCTACTCGAGGGGCGACCGTGTACTAAAGGACGCTTGGTGGCACGATGATTCCTATCCTTCCTGTCTGTTTGATCTTGACATTAAGGAGCTTATTGACTGGATAAAGCTTTGTTTGCATAGCCTTGCGAAGAAGAAGACCAAACAACTAGTACGACTTGAGCAGATGAACAAAGAGCTTATGGAGACGAGGCTCAAAGGAAAGATGAAGATGCTTCCGCGAGGAAAGGAGGCGAGGTCAAACATGACGGTGAAGACTACGTCGCAGTACTTGAGCGAAACAGGTCTTGACGGTAGCAAAAAGTCTGGGAAGATGCAGAAGAATGGGGTTGGTACATACAGTGGTATCGCAGGGGATTTGGCCGGTCTGGACGTGTAAGATTTGGCTTTTGCGAGGGCTTAACGCGTTGAGTGGGAGTTTTGGCATCTGCTTATTTCTTAAGAGGCTAATCGTATTGATGCTCAGGGACTGGAATTGACAGAAGGCTTCACATGCTTAATAATTCCATACTAATGTCAATGATCAAAGTGTGATAGAGGCGCTAGATAAGAAGCCTTCCGTGAATATTGTCAGTGTGTGTTTGTCACAGATTATGGACATGGCTTGTGAATGTATGGGACATGCGCCATCCACCTACAGGTATATAAAGCTTCGATAGCTTCTCATATTTCCGCATCAAAAATCCCAGCCCCGAGAGCACGCATAGATGCCAAGTTTACACAGCCGACTCACGAACACAACCGTACATAGTCTTGACACTGTACTTTCTCCACCACGGAAACGAATTTGATCGGCCAAGATGCCAGTGCCTAGCGAAGGAGATAGAAATAGCGTGTTGGATAAGGGAGCATTTCGGCATATTACTTGCTGCGATCCCGACTGTAAGTAAGGCTTCGCCTACCAAATTGGTAACTGATATTGAGAATATAGGTCGTATGCGGATCTACAAGAATGCTTACAACCGTCTATCAATATGTTGCTGCGGGCACGACTACAAGTCATGTGCGAGATCCGAGTATGCATGGGTATAGAAGGTGTACAGTAGCGTGGTGATGAGTTCTGATCACTCACATTTATGATTTATAGCGATGGTAGTGGTGGGGAGATAGAGTTTACTCTAGAATCTTATCCTACAATAGCCCACACCACTGACTGGTTGTGAAACGAGAATTCCATTGATCTGAATGATATTATGTACAAGTCATAGGTTGTGGCCATTTTTACGGAGAGGGGAGAAGAGGAAGTCAAATTTATTGAGTCATTCGTGAACATTATATATCGGCCCCCTAGAGTCACTGGCTATCTTTCAAAATAACCTTGTTATAAGAGATTCATTCTGACACAACCCTCCAGCTTTCCAACAAGGTTACATGTCATGCGAATAGATTGAATGAGAAGGAATAAGCCACCTTCTCACTAGTCTTACCTTATCAGGACTAGTGGTCTAGCAGCGCCTGCCGCGATTGAGAATGCGGGGAACCATCATATCTACTCCCTCAACCCCACGAACCACAGCGTTATCCTCTCTATTTCCATCACGATTTTGTAGCGCGTGACGCATCACATTAAATTAAAGTCAAGGTTTCAACGCCACTACGCATATGTGAGGCACACCACCAGGAAGACTTTACTCTGCTACCCTTGAGTGCGGCGTTCTGTCTGGAAGCAACTTGCCGTTTTCTTTGCTGCCTTTCCCTTTGATTTTGTGCTTACCATCCATTAATCTCGTGTCTCTCCTTGGTTCGCGGGTCTTTGTTCCCCGTTTGGTCACGAACACTCTATTTCCAACATTGGTATTGACGGCACAGCCGGAGAATTGCGCCGGCTGCCGACATGTTAAGCGTACCCCAACAATCACCCATGTAGTCGCTACATCCAGACCATCGCCTGATCACTTACTTTTGGTAGCATCTCGTCGTACACGCTACATTGCGCCGTTTTACCTTACGAAGCGTAGGGCAGCCACAGCTTGTCCAACAATATGTGGATAATTACCCGCTCCGCTAAGCCGTAGGGTTGGCAGTGTGGACTAATCGAAAGCCGTTTCTTTGCTCCGTCACCATCATGTATATGGCATTTACCATATTTGCAGATTAGGGTTTTAAATCAACTCAGTTGCGATCTGCATACCATTCTGCCTGTTCTCGACTTATACTCGCTGAACACCGCAGCTTTTTATTGAGTTACCATGAAAGAGCGTCCTTGGTCATATCCGGTTTACGTCCCTAACCAGGAACTGAAATCTCTCGACATGGCGGCTAGAGGATCGATAGCATCGAGTCGGAGACGAGATACTGAAGAAATAACACAGTGCGGACCACCGGAATTGGAGCAAGTGGATTGGAAGAGGGATCCCGGCCTGCGAAAGCTTTACTTTTGGGCTTTCATTCTCTGTATAGCTTCGGCAACCACCGGCTACGATGCGTAAGTGGAGTCTTCACTTATGCAGGAAATATACCAATAATTTATAGATCTATGCTCAACAACCTCCGGATCCTCGATACGTTCAAGCAATTCTTCGCTGACCCGAAAGGTCCTTTACTCGGACTCCTGACTGCCCTTTACTCGATTGGGGCCATCGTCTCTCTCCCAGTCACCCCGTACGTCGCCGATCACTTCGGCCGCAAAGCTGCAATGACCCTAGGATGTATTGTAATGATCACCGGTGCAGTCATTCAAGGTGCTGCTAAAGATCTTACATACTTCATGGTCGGCCGCTTCATGATGGGCTTCGGGAACTCACTCGCTCAACTTTCATCACCACTGCTCCTTACTGAGCTATGCCATCCACAGCATAGAGGTCGCGTTACTGCGATTTATAATTGCCTATGGAATGTTGGAGCCATCATCTGCACGTGGCTCACCTTCGGAACCAAACGTTTGGAAAACAATTGGAGTTGGCGCGTACCGGCCCTAGGTCAAGCTTTCCCATCAATTGTACAACTAATCTTCATCGCTTTCATCCCGGAATCGCCAAGGTGGCTGATTGCCAAAGGCAGGAATGAGGAAGCACTCCATATTCTCAGCAAGTTCCACGCAAATGGCGATCCTACAAATCCTACCGTTCAATACGAATTCCATGAGATCAAGGAAACTCTTAGGCTTGAGTTTCAGTACCAGAAGACTTCTTCGTACCTCGACTTCTTCAAGACCAGAGGAAACAGACATCGGCTGTTATTACTCGCATCCCTCGGGCTCTTCTCACAATGGTCGGGCAATGGCCTTGTTTCGTACTATGCGACTGACGTCTACGCAAGCATAGGCATCAAAAATACGGACACGCAGCTTGGTATCACCGGTGGTCTGACGATGATGTCGCTCATCGTATCGGTGTCCTGTGCTATGTTGGTCGATCGTGTTGGACGTCGACCCCTCTTTATCGCAGCTACCGCCTCGATGTGCGTCTGCTTCATTCTTTGGACGTATGCATCTTCTCAACAGCAGGAAAATCAGAGCATGATTGCTGGCCGTGCGGTAATCGCACTGATCTGGATATTCTCATTCTCCTATGCACTAGCGTGGACTGGTCTGCTAGTCGCGTACACAGTCGAGATCCTGCCGTTCAAGATCCGCGCCAAGGGCCTCATGATCATGAATGTGTTCATTCAAGCTGCCCTCGCCATCAATCAATATGTCAATCCGCTAGGTTTCAAGTACTTGAAGCCTACATGGAAGCTCTACACAATCTATGCGGTAAGTCTTCGTGCCTGAGTCACTTACTAAATAAAACAAGCTAAACCAATTATAGGTGTGGATCTTCTTCGAGCTCGTTTTCGTCATCTTCTTCTATATCGAAACTCGGGGCCCAACACTTGAAGAAATCGCTAAGATTTTCGATGCCGACGAAGTTAACGTCCACCATCTAGATCTCAGATCGGTAGAAAACGTATTGACTGCCGAAGCTGGGAAGATCGGCGTAATAAGATATGAAGATGTCAACGTTGAGAAATTTTGAAAATGCTATCTTCACGATTGACGAGCTTAGGATATCTATACCAGGTGGCGGCATTTCGGCGTTGGAAGGCTCGCGTTCACTCTTTAGGCATTGGTCGGTCCGAGTCGCGCATGCTTATCATAGCGTTTCTTTTGTACATACAGACATGTGTACTTTTTTTGCTACGAATAATGTGATATCTGATCACTCAAGTAATCATAAAATCAAATCAAACTATCGCGAAGCCGGCTATTCTCATTCGCATCTATAGAGACTCGCAGGGGGACGGAGAAGGTAGGCGTTAAGCAAGGTAAAGAGGACTAACGCCGCGAGTCGAAAAACCAAGAAATCACCGATGTAGAAACCCTAATATGGCTAGATTGGCCTAAACCTATTATTAGAAAATTCATTTCACCAGTGGTTAGTACGAAAGAAAGATAGCATTCTGAATACTGCTCGCGTGCGGACCTTGCTTAACGGCCACCTTTTCCGCCCCTTGAGAGAGATATATTCTTCAAATAACATCCTAGAATGGTAACCGAAGCGAGATCGATATAGATACGGCCCCACCATTCAAAATTGTCGTAGCGTCACGCCCTTTTACAAATAGAACCAGAACCTTCTGCATCGACCTATCTCACACGAAGTATCCTTGTCAGATTAACTAGTCTTCGATGTCTTTCGATTGGTCTCTAGCACCGTAGATTTGTCCTAATACCGTTGGGGTACAGTGCAAAGTAAACTAGCAAGGTTGATATCTTGCACTTGTTGTTTAGAGCGGCAGGGCTCTAGACGGGCCATTATCATTTGATGAAAAATGCGAAAGACCGAGGCAATGTGCTGCATCATGTTCATCCTCCCGTATACTTCGTCCAAACCCATTGGAAATTGGGGTATGACAAATCGGGTATGACGTGTGTATCTGCGTATGTGCATGGAAGACATGAGGGGATAACGGTTTTGTCAAAATCAAGTATAAAGGCATGGGTGAACACCTCCCATGAGAACGATTCATTCAAACAAATTCATCTATTCTCAATACAGCATCGCATAGAGACATCAGCTTCAACCTAGACTTAGTAAGTTAGGGCTGAACTAAATTATATTACATTTCCATACAGCCTCCCTACTCATCTACCACATATCCCTCAATCACTGTCAAAATGTCGCCACCCCGCCGCGCCCTCATCGCCGTAACCTCTGCCCACGCCGAACTCTTAGACGGCCACGTCACCGGCGTCTTCATCGGCGAAGCCCTTCACCCATACAATGTATTCAAAGCCGCAGGCTACGAAGTCGACATTGCTTCCGAGAAGGGGACATGGACGGCCGATTGGTTGAGTTTACAGCCTGGGTTCTTGAGCGAGGAGGAGAGAAAGCAGTTTGATGATCCGGAGAGTGATTTTAGGAGTGAGCTGGATAGGAAGAAGAAAGCGGCGGATATTGATGCCAGTAAGGTACGTCGCTAGAGATATATATGAGGAAAGATTCAGGGGTGAAAGCGATGTGCATGAGACTGACTTGCTGATTTCTAGTATGGCATTTTCTTCGCGTCGGCGGGACATGCGGCGTTGATCGATTTCCCACATGCGACGGATTTACAAGCAGTTGCTTCGAAGATATATCAGAATGGTGGTGTTGTTTCGGCTGTGTATGTACCCTTGACTGCATCCCAAACCCTCCAGTCATGCACCCAGTGCTTACAAGGTACGTAGCTGCCACGGCCCTGCCATCTTTCCCGGAATCAAAGACGCAGATGGCAAGCCCATTATCAGCGGCAAGAAGATCACTGGGTTCACCACACAGGCGGAGCATGACATGAAGGTCATTGACATTTTGAGAAAATGGGGCGAGCCGCTTGTCGATGAGCATGCGAAGACTTTGGGCGCAGAATGTAAGCTCTCCTCTGCACAGACTGTGACTTGTGCAATAGATGCTGACAATAAGATGTAGATGTGAGGGCCGATGGTGTCTGGGATGATTTCCATATTGCGGACGGGAGAGTTGTTACGGGTATGAACCCACAGAGTGCAACTAGTACCGCAAAGGAGGTTCTTAATATCCTGGAGAAGCAGTAAACGGTATAAGCGATTGAGTAAAAAGGATGAGCGACAGTATATAAATCAATACTTGGTGCCAACTTCAAATTCTGCGTGTCTGTCCCTCTTCTACAAGCTTACGTTGACAGCCTTGATTCTTTAATCCCTCCTTCTCGCCCACTCCCTCCACCATTCGTACACCGCGATACCTCCCGCAGTCTGCACATTCAGGCTTCTCGTGACACCCACAGTCTTGATCTCCACACATCGATCAATCGCTGCAAGTACTTCGCTTGTAATTCCACCCCTCTCACTCCCTAACACTAGAACACACTTCTCCGGTAATGTACCAACACCTTTCCCGCCAGCTTCCTCACCAAGCATGCCACTTCGATCCGTCTGTTCGATTCCCACAACCTCGTACCCTTGCCGCTTCATCGAGATTAAAAAATCAGGTATAGCGGGTACCTTCAACTGACGGATGGTGAGGTGCTTTTCGGATGTGACGCTTGTGGCTTTGAAGTCTCTATGGGCGGTCTTTTTCAGGTCATCTATGTATAGAGCTTCAAGGCCAAAAGATTCCGAGATACGCGACAATCCACCTAGATTGGTGGGATTATCAATGAGTGAGGCAATAAGAACGACAGATGCGGGCCGTTTTTGTTGAGAACTTGGTGGGCCTTGAGCAGGGAGGAGAGAGGCGAAGTCGAAGCCTGATTTCGTTTGGAAGAATGCTGGGTTGGCGTCTGCAATCTTTGACTCTGTCACTGTCTCATCCTTCTGGTACCCAGGAGCCGATGACGCGTTGGTATGGGAAGTTGGACCACCCAAGGGTACATGAGCTGGCGGTATTGCCACCTCTGAAGAATGTACACAGTCGTCTTCGTACAATGACTGGAAGTCCTTGTGAGCTACGCGTTCTAGTTCCGGTGTCTCAATATTCAAGTATTGACCCTGGAATATATTGGTCAATGTGAAGTCCTTCACAGCGTCCAGTTTAATCGTCCTTATAGTCAACGGCGGTGTGATAAACTTGTCGAGACTACGGACATGGTGGTCAAGTGCCTGGAAAGCGGGGTTTTCCGTGATGCCACGCCAGCCTCGTTCTTTGGCGAGACCGAATATGATCGGGAAGGACCAGTGCGCCTCATGCCGAACATGCACCTTTGGGCTAGCAGAGAAGGGTATGAGTTGAATCATGAGCTTTAACGTGAAGCTTTCGGAGTCGAGGAAGGGCGCAGAAAGAAGGGCGAGCTTCGTCAGACTAGCAATCTGAACGGGACTGTTCTCATTTAAATTTGCTAGGTCGGTTAATACGCGTTCCACTTTACCTGGGAAGCGATGGTAGATACGCGTGATGATCCATTCTAATAGGAAGCGATAGCGAGGCCATTGCTCGAGAAACAGAGCATGCATGAACCCATCCAGATATGCGTCTACATCTGACTCGCCGATGCATTTTTCCGCCAGTAATAACATAGTCTGTAACTGGAAGACATTTTTCCACTTGCCGATGATCGGGACTGGTGGTGTTTGTGTCCGCCAAGGGTCCAAGATGCGGTCCAATACACACTTAGCAATTGCTGAGTGTGATTCTGGGAATCGATTGAGAAGGTCGAGAATTGCAGCGTAGCCGTACCATTCACGCTCACCATAATATGAGGCGTAACTGCGATGAGGAAAAAAGGCCTCCAGTTTCTGGGCAGCAACCACCTCGAAGAGAAATTCCTTTCTTGCTAGCGGGGGATTGTTGATGAAACGAACAAGGAAATCCTCGAGCGGAAGGATATGCATAATCTGGGGCTCAAAGAAACATGCTTTGCGCAATGAGATACCCAAAACAGATAGCAGGTATGGCTTGCCTTCAGTGAGACGCTGCATATGATCGAGTACCTTCTGCAGCAAAGCTACTAAATCGTTCGAGGCACTTTCGCCAGGTCGTGCTAGTACACACGCTTTGAGGCAGGCTGCATGGAAGAAGATAGGCGGGATGTTGACAATGACCGATCGTGGATACTCCAGTCTATCTGCCTCTTCCCATAGTGCGTCCAAAACTTGCAGCAGCTCATTTGGTAAAATTGCTTCAGGCTTACTATATTGAAATATAGTAAGCAGCTCACCACAGGCAGCTCCAAATGCTTCGCTCTGTATTGTCTTGTGTTGAGATATGCGGAGGCGATTAACAAAATCACCCAGGGGGTTACTGTTCCCGGTAAATTGATGTTGAGCCAGTGGCACCATCATTCCCGTTGGTTTGTTGTGCTCTAGCACATTGTACCTAGCATCTAGCCCTTCAAAGCCTGGTACTTCTTGCAGACGCACTGATCGTGAGTCGATGTAGTTGCTAAGCTTGGCGCAGTAGACTGAAAGAAGATCGGCAGCAATTTCAGGAAAAGCAGGTAGACGCGAGATCCGGAAAACGAGTTGGACTTCTGTTGCTTCTAGATTAACAAGTCGAATCTTGAGTCCACTAAGAAGCCCTTCGAGGATGAACAGCACTGAAGGAGAGAAAATCCTGCCCCCAGTGTCAAGAATATATGTAAGTATATCTGACAATGTCTTCTTGGTGTCTGAATCGGCCGGCGTAGACACAATGAGTTGGGAGATAGCATTGGCGAGAGCTGCACCATGCGTACAGACGGTGACATTTCGTGTAGAAGACATAGATGAAGTGAATAGGTTGCCTTGCGTGGCCCAAGGTAGAAGACCATTGACGAAGAAGTCAAGGTGTGCCCCAACGGAGCCTTGACCACTGGAAATATGTTCCAAGACCCAGTTACCAATCAATTTTCTTATGCCATCCTGTACTTTGGAGTCCAGAGCTGAGGATAATAATGCCGTTGCCCAGCTAGGCGAAATGAGTGACTCCGGGCCGAGTAAAGCACTTAGTTCGGGCAAGCAAGCTTGTACTTGGTTGGCATATCGATCCAATACAATAGTCTCGAACAGAGTCGAGAACCTGTCGTATTGTGCTATGTATGCTTTCCTGTTATTTACGTCCATAAGCATGACCGACGTATCGATGCTCTCACTCGAGAGGATCAATGACTGACGGAGTGTTCCAAGACAGTACTTGCGTTGATCAGAGAACCCAGTCAATAGTCCTTTGCGCAGTGTTTCCCAGTAGAATGAAGAGTGCACGGCATCCAATTGTATATCGTGTGTCGTTGCATGGGTAATCCACTGGTACCAAGTCCGGAAAGCTGGTCCAGCATTGGCTACAAAATACTCTGGCCGCAGTTCTTCGAAGCGAGAAAATAACGAGTTGTCGACGAGTTTCTGATGCAGAAAAGGGTCCCTAGTATATAAGCCCGCATCTGCCGGTTCGGCTTTAACGGTGTCCTGACCAACGACGACGACGGACGGTTTTGCGACCAGATTCAATAGGGCAGAAAGGGCATCGTGGGCATACTCGTCTAAACCATCAACGCCAATACTTTTCACTACGGCATGTAGTAGATCCGTGGTTAGGTAGTGTTGGTGAGTCGGAGGGAGCCAGAAGGAGGACCTGATGAATTTCAGGTAGGCTACGACATTGCGCAGATGGTCGCTATCTGGCGATTCGGGATGGAACTGACTTCTCTCTGTGACGGTTGTTCCCTGCACAATATAGGCAACAATATAGGCAGTTAGATTTTCGAAGACGCGACTTCCAAGCTGCGCGTCGCTGAGGCAGATCTCGGCCAGAATATATAGAGACTCTGCACTATCAAGCTTCGTCGGAATGCGATCTACTATGTAATGTGCAAGTAGTTCATGCGAAGCATCATCCTGTCGATGGTCAGAAAAGGACTCCACAGTGGTGGAGAGTACATACCAGTTGCACTCTACACTATCCGCCCTCTTGCGCATGAAAACTTACCTGTTGGGGTGGAAGAAGCCGGACACATATCCTCAATGCGCTGAGATCGACGAGAGCCGAAGCAGCTTTGAGCTTTTTCCAATAGTGATCGAAGGCAGCTTTCCTGGTGCTTTCGTCGGAGAATTGAAGGATGGCTTCAACGTCGGCAGCCCGACCACCATCCGCATTCGACGATGCAGCCATTGGAGACAACTCTTAGTGGTCCGTCTCGCTTTCAGATGGGAGAGGATCTCGTGTTGCACATGGGGCGTTTGGAATGTGAGCAGCGGTTGCTAAGGATTCCAGGGATGCTAGGGATGTTCGGAGATGGACCGCAAAATTGACCCCGGATTACTTCACCCGCTCTTCCTCAGCAATGACACTCGAACACGTCGCGACGCTGTGGATACTGTGGGCTTCGTTGTCGTCTCACTCGCATCCATCAATTTGTTCTGTGCGCGGCTTGGCGGCAGGGGTAGCTCGGTTCGGTTGTCACTACCCTTCCTCAGCAACGGGGCTGTTGACATTTAACCGGATCCGGATTAGCGCCGTTGTGCCCGTACTCCGCTTCGGACGATAAGGCCACCCCGATGCACCTGTTATACATTTCAAGATCGCAACAACTCAGAGAGTATTTTTTGTCATTGTTGGAGGACATCATGTACGTTTGCAGGTGCACGCAATTGATCTCATTTACTAACGCCTCCAGACACCCCGCCATGTACGCCAATCTACGCGCCTCCACCGCCTCTGCACCCTCGTTGCGGGCAATCCAACCGACGTCGATGATGATGGGACGTCGGCCCGTGGCGGACGATCCGGGAAACGTCAAGGTCGTGGTGCGCTGCAGGGCGTTCCTGCGGAGAGAGCGAGAAAAGGGCACACAATGCCTGGTCCACATGGATCCTGCCACAAACACGACGACACTGAACGCGCCCGGCGAGAACACGGAAAATGGGATGCGGAGAGCGTTGGAAGACAAGGAGTTTGTGTTCGACAAGTCGTTCTGGTCCCACGATGAGGAAGATGCACACTACGCACATCAGGAAGATGTCTATAGGTCGTTCGGAGAAGAGTTCTTGGACCACAACTTCAACGGGTACCACACATGCATCTTTGCATACGGGCAGACTGGCTCGGGCAAGAGTTACACGATGATGGGCACACCGGAGAATCCGGGACTCATACCAAGGACCTGCGAGGAGCTGTTCGACCGGATCGAAGAGGAGCCAACACCAAACACGAGCTATCATGTTCAAGTCTCGTACTTTGAAGTGTACAATGAGCATGTTCGGGACCTTCTGGTCCCGCGCTCGCCTCTTCCGAATTACCTGAAGATCCGCGATTCGCCCCGGGACGGTGTATACGTTCAGGGACTGACCGAGGTGGAGGTCAAGTCGTATGCCGACGTTGCGCGCCTGATGAAGCAGGGAGATTTGGTAAGCAAGCATACATAGCCATGGCGAGAAACTTCTAAAATTCATAATAGACACGGACCACCGCATCTACCAAGATGAACGACACGTCGTCGCGCTCTCATGCCGTCTTCACGATTCGTCTCAAGCAAATCACTCACTCACTCCTATCAGACGAGACGATTGAGCGTACTGCTCGCATGCGACTGGTCGACTTAGCAGGCTCCGAGCGCGCGAAGTCTACCGAAGCGTCAGGCCAACGGCTGAAGGAAGGGGGTCAGATCAACAGGTCACTGACGACGCTCGGCCGTGTCATCGCTGCTTTGGCAGACCCAAAGCGTCACCACGGCAAGGGGAGGCGGTCGAGGGAGGTGGTGCCTTTCCGAGATTCAGTCTTGACATGGCTGCTCAAAGACAGTCTAGGTGGAAACAGTAAGACGGCCATGGTCGCGTGTATCGCACCATCTGACTACGATGAGACGCTGTCAACTCTTCGATACGCAGACCAGGCGAAGAAGATCCGTACGCGTGCCTCGGTCAACCAAGACTGCATGTCTGCAGCACAGCGCGATGCCCAAATCGCTGCAATGTCAGAGCAGATCCGGTCGCTGCAAGTCTGCGTCAATGCTGTAAGCCAACGTAAGAGGGAAGAGGCTACCGAGCTCGACGAGTACCAGCGACAGGTTGCTCTGATGCAGCGCCTCATGCTGGAGAACCGGCAGGTTGCCGACTGCAAAATCAAGGCTCTCAGCGCCGAAGTCGAGGAATTGCGACCAACCAACATGGCGCTTCGTTCCGAGATCGAAACTCTCAAGCGTCACTTGTCCCTGGCGCTCGAAGAGCTCAAGAACCCCATCATCTTGCCCCCTCCGCCGTCCGACTCGCCCGAACTCGAGGAGGACAAGCACACGGATGACGAGATGAGCGACGACTCGGACTCAGGGTACGACGAGGGCGACAACGACGAGCTTGCGCAGGATCTGCAGAACGAAGCTCAAGCATTCTTGCAGGATCTCGGACTGTTCCGCAAAAAGGTTGGCAGCGACGTCGAGCGCTTCGGCCTACGCGACGCTCTGGGCGACCTGATGGACAGTTCGTCGATGAGGTATTAATGTATATTCCACGCTTGGCCATGGGTCTCGGGACGGAAAGGAAAGGAAAGGCGTTGACGGCTGTTTTGGACTGGGGTCGGACGGTTCACGAATCCATTGAGCGACGGGCGTATATGTCGGTATATAGTATAGTGTCTAGAATTCAAACATGGCTGCAAAATGTGGTTCCGTCCGTCCCAAGCTCCTAGCAGCTTGCGCACGGACGCTGCAATGGCGTGGTAGGCCGCAGCTCCTCCGCCGCGACAGACACGGCTCTCTCCATTTTAAAGGTCAATAATAACCAGCGCATGACATGTCGAAGGCCACGGCGAACTGGGAGAAGCTGGGCAACAAGTTCTACCGGAAGATCCAGCTGTACACGGCCGTATTCGACCAGGATCTCGAGCTCGAGAACTACAATGTGGTGGGGGCTCCGTATAGCGGTGCTGTAGGTACGGCGCCGATAAGCCGGCTTTCGAGGACTCGCGTTAACCACCTCCATAGCTATATATCGCGATGAGAGTAAGATCGTGGCCTACCGCGGCGCCCAGGCGTCCAGGTCGAGTATCGATATCTACAGCTGCGCGGGGAAACTCGTGCGGCGCGTAAATGTACGCCGCCTCCGAATGCGATGTCCTTGTTTGGGGAATGGAGGGCTGACATCTGCAGTGGGATAAAGGCACGATAAAAGGCCTGGGCTGGTCCGAAGACGAGAAGCTGCTCGTGGTGACCGAAGAGGGCACCGTCCGATGCTACTACGACCTCCAAGGCGACTTCGTTCCCTTCACGCTCGGCCATGTACGCTCCCTCGCTCCCTCTGCTCCCGTACCCTGCACAAGTCTCACAAGATGAATAGGGCGCAGAAGAACACCTGGTCCAGTCCTGCAAGTTCTACAGCTCCGGCTTCGTTGCCCTCCTAGGGAACAACAACCTCATATCCGTATCCTCGTATACTGAACCGCGCCCCAAGCTCCTCGCCATACCGCCCTCCGACCCCATCATCTCCTGGTCCATCATACCGCCCGCATACTCGCTCTCGCGCTCCGTCGAAGTCATCCTCGCCATTGGACAGACGCTGTATGTGGTGGACGCGACGGAAGCCGAAGACAGGAATTTCGACGCTGGCCCGTTCAGACATATCAGTGTCAGTCCGCGGGGAGAGTTCCTGGCTTTTTATACCGACAATGGCAAGGTGTGGGTCGTCAGTGGGGACTGGAATGACAAGTTGAGCGAGTATGATAGCAAGGTCAAGACGGTGCCGAAGGATATGCAGTGGTGTGGCAGCAATGCTGTCGCGCTGGCTTGGGAGGATGAGGTACATCTAATTGGTCCTAGTGGTGCAGCGACGAAGTTCTATTACGATGCGTGGATACACTTGCTGCCGGACGTCGATGGATTACGCCTCCTCACAAACGACGTATGTGAATACCTGCAGAAAGTGCCAGATGAGAGTGTCGATGTCTTCAGGCTCGGATCCGATTCCCCGGCGGCAAACCTGCTGGAGGCGTCATCCTTACTGGAGCAGAAGTCACCAAAAGCCGACGATCTCATACAGCTCATTCGGCCATCACTTGCTGAAGCGGTCGATACTTGCATCAAAGCCGCCGCGCACGAGTTCAACATTCACTGGCAAAAGGCCCTCCTACGTGCAGCCTCCTACGGCAAATCTGTGCTCGATCTGTATTCTAGCGATGACTTTGTCGACACATGCGATACCCTCCGCGTCCTCAATGCAGTGCGCTTTTACGAGATTGGCCTCCCGCTCAGCTACGAGCAATACCGCCGTCTGACCCCTGAGAAGCTCATCGCACGCCTCACAAATCGCAACGAGTACCTGTTGGCCCTCCGTATAGCGTCGTACCTACACCTCCCGACTTCACACATCCACGGTCACTGGGCCCAGCAAAAGGTCCGTGTGTCTACTGACACGGAGGAACAGATATGCGCCCTCATAGTAAAAAGATTGCACGGCAAACCTGGAATCTCGTTTGAAGAAATTGCTCGAGCCGCTTACGACGAAGGCCGTGTACGATTAGCGACCGAACTTCTGAACTACGAGCCCAGAGCAGGCAAACAGGTGCCTCTGCTTCTCAACATGAAGGAAGATAACATCGCCCTCGACAAAGCCATAGAGTCCGGTGACACAGACCTAATCTACCATGTTCTTCTCCATATGCGCAAGAAACTCCCACTCGCCTCCTTTTTCCGGGTAATCAACACACGGCCCATCGCCACGGCACTCGTAGAGTCCTCCGCCCTAGCCCAAGACCGTGATCTTTTGAAAGATCTATACTACCAAGACGACCGACGCCTCGAAGGTTCAAATCTCCTCCTCACGGAAGCGCTTGCGCAACCTGATCTTCCCAGCTCCCTGGATAAAATCAAGTTGGCATCCAAGTACCTGGCCGATTCACGAGACGCAAGCGCCCAATTTCAACGACAAGCTCTGGACGACGCGACCAAACTGCTCCGCCTGCAAGAACAATTTGAAAAAGATCTCGGCCCTCGCGAAAACAGTCCGATCCCTTCCTCAACATCCACCCTCATCGGCCTCAGCGCACATCAAACAATCTACGAACTCATCCGCCAAGGCCACAACAAGCGCGCGCTCAAAGTTCAGTCCGAGTTTAAGATTACCGAGAAAACATACACGTGGCTAAGGCTTCGCGCGCTCGTCAACGCGCGCCACTGGAACGAGATCGAAGAGATCAGCAAGCAGAAGAAGAGTGCGATAGGTTGGGAAGCATTTTTCAACGAGGTGCTGAGTGCAGGGAATACAAGGATTGCTAGTATTTTTGTGCCCAAATGTACGAGCTTAAGGGTCGCTGAGAGGGTCGAGATGTGGATGAAGTGTGGGTTGGTGGTTAGGGCGGGCGAAGAGGCGTTCAAGGCCAAGGATAGGGTGTTGTTGGATGAGATCCGGGGGAAGGCTAGTGGGAGTACGGCGATGGAGGTGGAGAGATTGATAGGCATGTTGCCCGCGGGACGGCGATAATCCGGTTCTTGGGGGGGTCGGTAAAGGTAGCGCATGGAATGAAAGGGAGCTCAAATGTTGTGTACCTTGATGGTTCAGATGCTGTACAGACTCTATATACATGTTCATCACTTTCTCTCTATTCAAATATTGTATCTCTCCAACACCTCGGCCACCTTCTCCCTTACACCTTGCTTTCCACCGTACCTTTCTAATAAAATACTCACAGCCTCGCCTTCGCTCTTTCCTCCAACCACGCTCAGAATCTCATCCTCGCGTGGCAGCCCCAGCCAACTGTGGGGATACTCCTCATAGTCCTTGTCGCTAATCAATGGCAACGGGCTCTTGCCTTGCTCCCGGTCAAAGAATGGGGTAATGTCGGTTTGATCCACATCCCGGAGCGTGTTGGGTTGCCAGTTCGGTCGCTCCTTGCTACGCTTGATGAGCCGGGCGGTGACGCCTTCTGTGAAATCGTGGTGCGCCATAAAGTGCGATGCGATCTCGTGTTCGCGCTGGAAAGTCTGCGAGATGGTCCAGCGATTGCCGACGTGCATTTGTTGCAAGGCTACAGAGACGGCAATGGGGGAGCGTGTGTGTAGTGTTTCTATCGTCTTTTTCGCCCATGTCTTCAGCTCCTCCGAGCTCGTGCTGCTGTTTTCTACCTCGGCGAGGAATTTCAGGATCTCTTGGATGCTGCGCTGTTCCTTGTGGAAAACCTTGTCGATTGTCTTGCGCAGTTCACCCGAGATCTTTGGCTTTGTCTCGGGCAGTCCGGTGCTGAATTCTTCGATGGTGGCGTTGATGACCTTAAAACGCTCGTCCAGGCTCTGGTAGTCCGGAAACTGGAGTTCGGCAAGACGCGATTCGAGGTTCTGCAGCGAGGAGCTGTGGATGTAGTGTGTGGCTACACCGTGGTAGAAGACGTCGACACCTTTGAGCTGGTCGCTTGTCAGGGCGAGGTAGGTGCCCATGGCGCCTTCCATGCGCGGGAGGAAGAATGAAGCGCCGACGTCCGGGAAGAAGCCGATTGTTGTTTCGGGCATGGCGAAGATGGTGTTCTCGGTCGCGATGCGGAAAGGCGCGTGGATGCTCAGACCTACGCCGCCACCCATGGTAATGCCATCCATGAAGGCTACATACGGTTTTGTGTATGTCGCAATCAGATGGTCCAGCTTGTATTCTAGGCCAAAGTAGTCTGAACTCTTCTGCTGCCCTTCCGGGCCCTTCTGATTCCATTTCGCGAGCGCTGCTACATCGCCTCCGGCACAGAAAGCCCTGCCCTTTCCCTTCATTATAACGACGCCAGCGAGTTCAGATCTTGCCCACTCTTGTAACCGCGGGATGATCTTGCGGACCATGGAGCCATTGAGCGAGTTTAGCTTTGCAGGCCGGTTGAGCTCGATGGAGCGCACGCCGTAGTTGTTAGTGAAGACCACATCGTCGGGCTGGTCGAGCTCTTGGGGGGCGAGGAGATCTTGTGTGGGCGTCGAGTACTGCGTTTCGTCAGGTGATGGCTGAGATGACGCACTGGGGCGCGTGGGGGAGGGAAGCCGCGGGGAGCTGTACCATTCGCGTCCCTGCCCTCCAGGCTGGGATTGAGATGTTTGCGCGGAGAGGCATGGCGGAGGTCGCGGTTCGTGATGCACAGCTCAGCGGCGCTGCTGTGCGCCGAATCGATGTGCGGAGAGACATGGTGGAGGAGCTACCTCGGCAGTGTAGGGACGACTTTCAGATGGCTAGCCAGTCAATTGCATCCAAAGGAGTGACAATGAAGAATGGAAGACCCGACAGAAGCACAGGGCAATTGGAGCACTTTGTCACCGCAGGAAAGCTTCTCCGCCGAGCCTGACGTCTCCAAAGAGTCTCGGTGGTGCAGCTCTAGTCCGCACGGCCCTCCCGCCGCTTCACGTGACCTACCTGCTGCGCTAATAGCGAAATCTGAAAATAATGCTGCCGCACCGGGCGAGCCTCATCTGCATCCTCCCAGCCTGTCTCGCTCCATTCGTCCCTTCGTTATCCTCTGTGTCTGAGTACGGGTACGCTCTGTTTCAATTGACTGCAGACATGTCGTCATTTTCACGCGTGCTTCTGCGCACCTCGCGCAATGCGCTCAGGTACCAGCGGGGCGTCAACCCGGTGCAGCAGGTCTGGAGTCGGGGTGGAAGCATTCGGAACTACGCCGATGTGTTCGAGCGGAGCAAGCCGCACGTCAACGTCGGTGCGTCTTCTTCCACTGCACTTCTGGTAGCTCGGGCTAATTGAGGCAGGAACCATTGGTCACGTTGACCACGGAAAGGCACGGCGTCCCCTTCGCAGCTCCTCGACACCGTCTAACCTGTGTACAGACCACCCTCACAGCCGCCATCACCAAGCGTCAGGCAGAGAAGGGATACGCCAAGTTCCTTGACTACGGCTCCATCGACAAGGCCCCCGAAGAGCGGAAGCGTGGCATCACCATTGCGACGGCACACATCGAGTACGCGACCGACAACCGCCATTATGCCCACGTCGACTGCCCCGGTCACGCCGATTACATCAAGAACATGATCACGGGTGCGGCGAGCATGGACGGCGCCATCATCGTGGTCGCTGCTTCAGACGGTCAGATGTAAGGAACTGCGGAAATGTCTGGGACATCGGACGGAAGCTGATACGGAGTCACAGGCCCCAGACCCGAGAGCACTTGCTCCTCGCCCGCCAAGTCGGTGTCCAGAAGATCGTTGTCTTCGTCAACAAGGTCGATGCCATCGAGGACAAGGAGATGTTGGAGCTCGTCGAGATGGAAATGCGCGAACTGCTTACCACGTACGGTTTCGAGGGCGACGAAACACCCATCATCATGGGCTCTGCTCTCTGCGCGCTCGAGAACCGCCAGAAGGATATCGGCGTGGATAAAATCGACGAGCTCATGAACGCTGTTGACGAGTGGATTCCCACGCCCCAGCGCGACACCGAAAAGCCCTTCCTCATGGCCGTCGAGGACGTCTTTTCCATTGCCGGCCGTGGAACCGTTTGCTCTGGCCGTGTTGAGCGTGGCGTCTTGAAGAGGGATTCCGAAGTCGAACTCGTGGGCAAGGGCACCGCACCCATCAAGACCAAGGTCACCGACATTGAGACGTTCAAGAAGTCGTGCAGCGAGTCACGAGCAGGCGACAACTCCGGTCTTCTACTCCGTGGTGTCAAGCGTGAAGACGTGAGGCGTGGTATGGTTGTCGCCGTCCCCGGATCTGTCAAAGCGCACAAGAAATTCCTGGTCTCCATGTACGTGTTGACCAAAGAAGAGGGTGGCCGTCACACTGGTTTCGGCGAGAACTACAAACCCCAAATGTTCATCCGAACTGCTGACGAGAGTGCCTCGCTCATGTGGCCTGAGGGTACCGAGGGCGCTCAAGACAAGCTCGTCATGCCTGGAGATAATGTCCTGATGGTCTGCGAATTGCACCAGCCGCACGTCATGGAGGCTGGTCAGCGGTTCAACATGCGTGAGGGTGGCCGAACGGTCGCTACTGGTCTGGTCACACAAATCATCGAGTAAGCGCGTGAACCGTTACCGGACGAACAAAGTGTACAAAAGGTACAATCTTGGAAGGCGAGTATGAAGAAGGGGATGTGAAACATTTTGTAAGATGACTGCTTCTTGTACAACAAGTTTCTGGCGCTACTACTGCCCTTATATGTACACACCCGCTCTCAGCTTCTCCCATGACATTTCCCTATATACGTGTACTTTATTTGGGTCATTGGAAAATAGATCATGGAACGGCGTTGTCTGCGTGTCGCTTGCATCCATGTATGAGATATGGAATTGACGTAATGCTGTAAACATGGATGGTTTGAACCGCATGATTATGTAGTCTAACAATGCAAAGAAGACCACTAGATTTCCTTATGCGTGCCAAACACATGACTCAGATGGTAAATGTAACATAGCCGGAAAGCTTGTCCTGGGACTGCAGAATCGCCCATACGAAAACAGCGACACGCGCCGATGTAATCTGATAGGCATGCTACAGACCTAGCCAGAAACGCCGCCAGGAAACTAGGAATAGGAGACATGAACAAAAAGACTATACGACTCGCCGTATAGGCTGTGGTTGTAGTGCAGGACTCGTGGCTTCTATCGTTGGAGACGGGAAGAGCGGTGTTTGTGCTTCGCTCATATCGCGGATCTTCTTGAGAAGATTGCTAATTGCAGTCAGCTCCGGACTCACATATGAAAGGTTGAAGACTCACTTGACAGGTAATCTAAGCCTCTCTTCCTCCCTCAGTAAGATACCGACAACAGCGTCACGTCCCTTCTCATGGTCTTCCAGATGCTCGGTGATCAACTGCCGGCCGATCTTTTTCGAAGCACCGTATATCCGATGACTACAGCCGTCGATTGTGCATGTCCAAGAATCCCGAGGACCATTGGCTTCGTACGTGGGGAGCGGTGATGATACTATCGGCGGTACAATGTTCGATTTTGGGAGTGGCTCGTTGGTCTTTGGGTTGTGCGCTCGGTAGCGTAAGGGAAGTGGTGCTTCAGCGGCGTCATCTTCGTCATCTTCAGACGATGAAGATGGTGATTCCGGCGTGACAGATTTGCTGACTGTGCGTTTTCGCCTCCCCTTCTCTTCGTCGTCATCTTCTACGTCGACATATTTCCGCTTCCCTCGGCCAGGTCTGTCAGTCTGGAACTCACTGTCGCTATCGCTTGTGTTATCATCGGCAGCTTCTGTGTTCGAAATTAAGTCCTCTTCTGAGCTTTCTTCGATATTGAGCCTCTTTCCCGTGCCTTGTTTGAGACCCTTCCCCTTTCCGGAGAATCGGCTGTTCGGGGGTCGGAGGACAGAAAGACGGCCTCGTTTGTTCCGTCCATTGGGTCGTCGCTGGGGAGTCACGAGAACGCCGTCGTCCGAATCGTCTTCGGAACTGTCCGTCATCTCGCGATGTAAGGCATGATCTCTCCGTGGTCGCAGCTCTACGGCTTCGGCTTTCCTGATCTCGGCTGCGGGGAGGTCGTGTTCGGCTTGCAGTTCATCGTAGAGAGGCTCTTCAGTGAAGAAACTCGCGCTTTTGCTCCTGGGGTGCTCCATCTTGTAGCACAAGTTCTGTGCATGCACTAAAACGACGTTCTTAGCGACGTCCACCTCTTCAATCTCATACCGCTTGACCATGAGCTTGGCCACACGTTCGAGCGTTATGTGGCCGTGGCCTACTTTCAGGGCGCGCTTGTTCACGGCGGACTGCATGAACTCGTATATTGCTGCGGCTTCCCACCAGTTATCATCCTTCTTCGGCGGAGCTTCTGATGGTTTCTGTGCTTTCGTTTTCGCACGAGATGCGCTCTTCTTCTGATTCGCGGGTGTCGGCGAGGACTTTGCGGTGGGAGTGGCTTTCGCAGGCTCGTAGCGGCCTTCTATCTGCGCCTTGGCGGCTTCGAAGGCCTCCTATTGAATAATCAGGAATTGTTCATGTCACCGCGAATCCCGAATCCCGAATCCCGACTTACGACATATCGGCGTTTGAAGTATTGGTAGAGGGGCGTGTTGCTCCATCCAATGCCCTGGGCCCTATTCAAAAAGCACATGAGCAGAAACTCATGGTGTCTGTGGAATGTTTCTACAGCGCCTTCCAGCTCGGCGCACGGGAATCTCTCGTCCTCGGCGTACTCCTGGAATATCAATTGCGCACTCGGCCCGCCGCCCCGCTTCCGCGGCTCGTTGTAGATGTCGGCGACGAAATATAGCAGTTCGACGGCCTCCACCATGTCCTGATATATCGCCTTGTAGTCGCGCCGCGGCTGTATTTCGAACCACCCAGCCTCGCCCAGCGCCCATATCACCAGTTCGCCGTCAGTCATCTGTCCGTAGGAAAAGCGGGTAACATTTCGAATGACAACATCGGTCGGCTTGTACGGCTTCTTCACCACTGTCGATCATCAGTCTGCCAACTTGCCATTGCGAGCGTCCAGTACTGTGGTCAAACATACGGTACTTCAGCTGCCCTCGATTAGGCGGCTCGAGTCTCCCCTCGACCCTGAGAGGCGTGTTCGCATAGGCGGACAACAGGTTTGCGGGCTTGCCATTCTTCTCGTATACGACGTGCGCATTGCTCAGGGTGTAGATTTCATAGTCGTCGGAATTGGAAACCGACGAGTCGATGGGCTTCAAGATGTCGAGTTCGGGCGTAAGCATGTTGGACGAAGATGTATTGGGTGGTCTAGCATGTTGCGCGTGTAAGTCATGTAAGTCGAGGGTGAAGGCGAGGCAAGGCGCGGAAAAGCTAGGGCATGGTCTTGTCGACTGCAAATGCGGAGCACGCGTCGGCGCCTGTCAGAAAAGGGCCGTGCGGGAGGGGCCGTCACTCTTATCATTCACTCGCTTCATTATTTTCAATCATTCACCCATGGTAGTGGGTACATCATTCTTGGAAGAACGGAAAATGCAGTAATTACAACGATATCTACGATCCCCATTCCTTGAAGCTTTTCTGCCTCTCTCGCCCGTTCCAGTGCAGTGTTCTCGAGATACTATCAATCCAGTCCTTGCTCTTTCGATCCAACGGCAACACACTCGGGAACGGGAACCTAGAGGCGCTGATGGTGACATAGTCGCCTGGATTCAGCTCGACTCTCTCCCGTCCGTCGAAACTTGCCCAGCTGCTGGTCCGCGCATCATACGGAACGCCGGCGCGCAGAACAATGGTGTCAGGCAGAATGATGGGCCGGAACGAGAGCGTGTGCGCGCAGATGGCCGTCACAAGAATGACGGGATTGTCTGGGTGACAGAGTGAGCCGCCGGCTGCGAGATTGTATGCGGTGGATCCAGTAGGTGTTGATATACACACGCCATCTGCTTGGACCGTGGTGAAGTGTTCGTCATCCCCGAAGAGCTCTATCGAGGACATGGTGGGATTGGGTCCCCGGTCTACCACAACCTCGTTCAGGATGTTGTGCGTTCCATCTGGTCGGTGGGTGTGGTGATCCTCGCTCTCCTCCCCTATGAGCTCTTCCACCAGATCGCGACTCGCATTCTCGCGGTCTTGAGAGCGCATTATCGTGGCTTCGAATCGAAGACGCAGACTAACCGTGATGCCCTCTGTAAATGCGCGAGAAAGTGTTTGCGGGTATTGCTCATAGTCAAACTTGGTGAGGAAGCCGAGCGAGCCCAAGGAGAAGGCCAGAACGGGTGGGACGATGCGCTGGAAGAGCCATGATGCATAGAGCACGGTACCGTCGCCGCCAAGCTATGCACGTCAGCATATCCGCTTCCAAAGAAGAGAATGTGTATATACCGCCAACACGATATCAAAGTTCTGCGGCTTCTCGGCAGCAAGCTCGTTTGTCCAGAACCTCAACCTCCCCCTATAGTTCGGATTCTTCTCCAAGAGCCCATCAGCATCAAACAGCCTGTTCTTTTCCAGCGTCTGTTCTACGTAAACCCTATAGCTCTCGTCCTTCGTCAGTAGCCAGTCCGTCGTCTCTCTCGTATGCTTGATCAACGTCTCATCATGTGCCTTGGCCAGGATGAAGATATTCCGCACATGCAACATGATCTTAATCTGCGCCAACTTCTTGGATAGCTCGCGGATGCCAAAAGCCATGTCGGAAATTTGTTTCTTGGTGAGCAGACGCGAGTGCTGTGACTGCTCGGCATGGCTGTGCGGGTCTTTGTCCACGCGTCGTTCTTGCGCGAGGCCTTCATAGGACGCATTAAGGTCCTCGGAGGCGACACCATCATGTTTTTCCAGAAGCGTGTGGACGAAACATTGTGTCTTTCGGCGCCTGTGGTCGGGGCGAGGGGCGGTGGAGGGGACGAGAGAGGACTTGCGGCGGCGGATATCGCCTTCTTCAAAGACGACCTCCAACGTCTGCTGCACTTCTGGATCGCTGTTCACGCTCTTGTTGTCGGGATCGCCAGGCTCTCCCTCATCATGCATGTTAGCTCGCGGGTTCATGCATGATACTGGACTCGAGGTACCTGGTCCGCTGCTTTGGTCTCATTGGTCTCAAACACGTTGTTGAAGTATTCTGCCATGACTCTATGATCATATGGAGGACTCACAATCAATAATAATAAAATACAAGAACAAACTGAGCGAACTGACCAAATGTTAACGCGTCTGGCTTTCTTTCGCGTTAGTGGGGTGTTGCTTCTAGTGCCCCGCATTGTCCAATCACCGGCGATGACATCAGCGCCCTGCAGTGTTACTCATCCTAAGATCTTCTGATGACATCTTCTATACATTGTCTGTCACTATAGCGGCACTTCGACCGACTCCAGCACTTCTTCAATCACCTGCTCAACCGTGATTCCAGCAAGAATAGTTCTTACAGCTTCCAAAGAGCTGCCCCATTGCATACTTCGCTCATTCTCTGGTGCAGTGATGGCGATCCGATGTGGGTAGATCTTGCGTGCCGCAAGTGCCACCAAAGACGGTGTGATGTAGTCCAGTCCGTGGAGCGGGGCAAGCGCGCTATTCTCATCAGTAATAGAAAGTACTTGCAAAGGTATTACAAACTCACAGTGACAGCGTGTTGAGATGGCGGGTGGCCATGGCTGATATTCCTCCTGCGACGGCTCTATGTAGTCTCATAAAGACCACAATGTTGTGCAAATATGCCCGTACTTCGGAGCTGATCTTTACCTGCCCCATCCGTGCCGTGAGGTCGTTCAGGTCCTGGTCAAAGTGAGACATTGCACTACATGTCATCATATGAACTTCATACCTCCATAGAGAACGATACTGAGCTATCTCGCTTCTCGAACACTTCGGGCGGAGAACGCACAACAGATGCCAACGACGCATCGTCCTCCGATACAGCTTCGTTGTCTTGCAGTTCTTCGAGGTTGGGGAGTCCATCCTCCGTCTGGTGTTTATGCGAGATGAAGAACTGGTCATTCTGTATTGGTCAGACACCTTTCGGCGACATTACCCAAACGGTATGTTCAATCGTACCAGATGCGCATTCAAGCGAGCCGTCCCGCTAGCGTTGAGTGCAATGAACAGGAAAGGTTTTGGGGCTGCATGTACCGCCGTTCTCGTATAGTTTCGTTTGCCTCGCATGAGCTATAGGAACGTCAAATTCATGAAAATATAGTGATAATCTGGCTGCAGCATACCTCGAGCCCTTGTACCTGAACTTGAGAGGCCGCCCTGTTCAAGTTCTTCGCAATGACAATGTTGGCAATTCTACGGCTGTCGAGCGGAATGAAAGACTTGGTCATCCGTCTACCGTATTTGTTGTACGAATTTGATAACTGCGGTCATATTAGTATTAGCAAACTATGCAACCGTGCGCTCCCCAGACAAGCTAATCACATACCTCGGAATCTCCTGCGCCATTTACGCTATCAAAGTATTCGTCCACCTCGTCGTTTACGAGGATACCTTTCCCGAAATCATCCAAGGTTGTCGTCTCGGAACAGTCGAGCACCGCTGATGTAAGGCTAAAAACGTTCGCAGCAATCCACGGGCCGTCAGTATGCAACTCATTCATGTAAAATGGAAGTTCGTACCAGTTTGATTTCTTGCGCTAGCAGATCCAGTGACGGCTCATCCGTCTCAATGATGCAGTGCTGCTCGGTGATGAGACATAGTAGAACGGCAAGCTCAATGTCACTTAAAGCCTGCACCTTTTCTGTTATGTTACTATCAGCGTCCTTCATTGCTAGAAGCCGACAGATTGTGTGTACATTCACATGCTGAAGGGAGGGTGGGAAGACAGAGAGGAACCTGACGAGATGAAGTTCAAGCACAGGCACAGAGCCCTGGGGGTTGACAGGGGTAGAAGATGCGCTATACTAGATATAGACTAGTTGGTTTCCCCAGATCGTCCTACCTTTGAACACTCAACATTAAACACTAAGTAGGTATCTAGAAAAGGTTCTCATATGCTGGTATTATGTTGCCATGCGATCTTTTCTCGGGAATTCAATTATATTCGCATTAGCTAAAACAGCTGTCATGGCATACGACGTTCCTCTAACCACCTTTTACTATCCGTACAGATACATATCCCTAAGCCAAGTATCTGATTTGCTACCTTCCCAGCTCTTGACTATTTTCCAAAATACCTAGGCCTCCACGAAATTAAGAAGAGGGAGAGACAGAGTAACGCTGCGAAAGTTAGAAATGTTTCGACATCTCCGAAACGGCAGCACATACACATCATCACACGTGTGACCTGTGGACTATCCGATATCACTAGCAGAGCTAGCCCTTCTGAGTCTCGAGGTTCAGCAGGTCATCTGGAAAATCTATCAGCAACGCTGTCGAGCAAGGTTCTGTATATTCCACGCACGCAATGCGAACAACTTGACCTTATCTTTACATCGATAACGCCGATTTTGACAGCTTGATAGGGATGCAGGGACTCGTGGAGAGGTTGCACATGTCATTACCGCAAGAGGAAGGTATCGTCCAGCGCCGACTTATAAATTGCGAATCATACATTCTTGACCAATAGGAACCATTTGACTTTTGTACCTTGCAGCATTCGGGCGAGATGCCTACCCGTGATAACACTCTTGGTAGCGTACCGCCTGATGAGGATTGGTCTGCTTGTAATTATGTGGCTTTCGAAGAGTGAAACCTGGTTCCCTCCTCTTCGGCTGAAAGCCTTATCCGGATAGCCATCAAGAACCTTACGCTCTCGAGACGCCTAGAGGTTCAGCTACAAAAAAACTTAAATGACGGCGCTGCTGGTAGAGGGTCGATCGATTTTTTACGGACTACAACTAGCTCTTTATGTCGACGGACCGGGGATAGAACTTCTTCGACACTTTTACCTGCAAGGCTGGTCTTAAGATCTACGAACCCTGCATGCACACCCGTTTACCGGTCTGTGAATTACCACCACAACCCCGGCTCTTTAAGCTCGCATGACCAGACAGTCCAATCTCCACCTGTGCTGAGCTGCAGGCGCATGTTCAAGTCACTCTGCTCAGTTACATGTACACCCGTATGGAACATTGTGGAAGACGGGACGACGTCGAAACTCTCAAGTGCGACCCACCAAATGCTGCAAAAGGCAGGAGGAGTAGCATTTGTAATGAGCATGGAGTGTTCACATGGTCGTTTGATGGGTTACCTGGAGCCTAAACCTTTTTGATTGCCTACTACTGGTAATTCAAACCCTTACCCCGCCGTCAATGTTACTTCTACAACTATCATACTCCCGAATCATCTATCTCAGATAGGCTATGGTATAGCCGAGTTGCTCCAGGTATAAGACAGAGCTGGACGTATAACTTGCTTGGACCTGTAGCCGGCTCTTTGACTCTTTCCAAGAACCCAACTCTGCTTTTGCTTACCCTTCTCGACTGTACATACTTTTCGATGGCTATTCTTCGGTTTATATCCTTGGTTTGTGCCCTTGTGGCCACTACACAGGCAGCTTTCAACGCGAACGGCAAGTCCAACGTCGTCATATACTGGGGCCAAAACTCTGCTGGTCAACAGAGCACGCAGACTCGCCTCTCCAACTACTGCTCCGGTACGTATTTGCATGGCTTGGATACGTGTATATGACTAAGTATACCCAGATGCCAACGTCGATGTGATTCTTCTCGCATTCCTTCTCCGCTTCAATGGCGCGGGCGGATCACCGATCATGAACTTTGCCAACCAAGGCGATAAGTGCACCACCTTTTCTGGAACCGAGACATTCTCTTGCCCTGAGATTGAGTACGTATCCTGAAAGATGTCCCACACGCAATACAGAAAACCATTAGCATTAGGTGGATGGTAATAGACCAAAGCTAACACGCCTCCCAGAGCCGACATCAAGACCTGCCAGACACAAGGCAAAACTATCATGCTCTCTCTTGGCGGTGATTCCTACAATGAGGGTGGCTTCACTTCTGCCGATCTCGCCACTGCAGGTGCAAACAAGATCTGGGCGTCATTTGGCCCCGTCCAATCTGGCTCAACCGCCCTTCGCCCCTTCGGCACCGCAGTTGTAGATGGTTTCGATTTCGACTTCGAAGCCAACGTTTCTAACATGGCCGTCTTTGCGAACCGCCTCAAGACACTCTTCGCCGCTGCATCAAGCAAGAAGTACTACCTTAGCGCCGCCCCACAGTGTCCCATCCCAGACCTCTACAATAAGGACATTCTTGACAACGTCCCGCTCGATTTCGTCAATGTACAGTTCTACAACAACTACTGTGGCGCCAGTTCTTACGTTAGCGGCAGTACGACGCAGAATAACTTCAACTTCCAGCAGTGGGATTCATGGGCTAAGGCATCGAAGAATGCGGCGGTGAAGATCTTGTTGGGTGTGCCGGCAAACACGGGCGCGGCTGGTAGCGGTTATTTGCCTGCGAGCACGCTGGCTAACGTTATCAAGTACAGTGCACAGTTTAGCAGCTTCGGTGGCGTTATGATGTGGGATGCTTCGCAGGCGTGGCAGAACTCTGGGTTCGTAAGCAGTGTGAAGAGCACGTTACAGAGCTTGAGTAAGCGTAGCATGCGATGGGGTCAGCGCACTGTCGAGGAGTGAACGAATTATACATATGGGCTAATCATACTGCATGGTAAATGTGGGATATGATATAAGGTGGCAATTGGTGGCTTCGTCGAGGACATATTTGAGCAGTGTTGTCTTTTCTTGCATTTTTCAGTACTAAACTCATGGAATTCATACATTAACATCCCTGCACAAACCCTCTCCAACACTCATGGGTCAATAGCCTTCCTATTCATTTCCTTTGAAATCAGCCAAAACTGCACCCTATCATTACTGAACTCCATATATAAGCCAACTTATCATGCAACGGCTTTAACCTCTCACAATGGGTAACACGATCCATTCCTTCCCACTATTTCTGATACAGCATTCGGTCACGATGTTGATAGGCGAGAGCTTGGAGTCTTTATCGGTAATCTCTCTGATGTCATACAAAAGACTGTACCAATTTTGGAATGGAGCAACTAGTTGAACTGTGGGTAACTAGTTAACATGATATAGAAAACGCTATACGAGATCCTTTGACAAAAGGTATAGATTTCGAATCCTAAGACTGAATTCAAGATGAATTCAACCTATCTGTAAAATTATTCCATGCCAAATACATGACCACAGTAACGAACCAATTATAGATCAGATGGAAGTCTCCATAGCAAACTAACAACATAGACATAGACCAGCTGGTAGGTGATCTGCCTCTGAGAAAGAAGATGATGATGACAGAAAGAGAAGCCAAAAAATCTTGTTACGTCCATATAATCGACCCCCAGATATGGGAAGATATGGGAAACAAATAAGACCAATCTAGCCGACACTCGCTCTGTTCAACTCGAGTATACACATTAAGAAAATCGTTAGTGATGGGTATCATGAAGATGGAACGTACACGGTCTAAAACAGCCTTCACTGTCTCAAAACAGCGTGCTTTCCACCAGGGAACCCAAACACTCAACGCCTAAACAGAAATCGCTTGAAAATAAAGCAAAGGATATCGACAAAGGAAAAGATGTGTGCCAGCAATCTGGACAACGCGCAGAAAAGTAAACGAAAAAGTCGGAAAAAGAGCCAAACCGGGGAGGCTCAAGATCTCAGACATAGGAAAATGTCAACGACAGTGCAGTCTGCAATCTCACACCTTCACTCCACACTCCTAATCACCCATCAACTGGCTAAGCAGCCGCCGCTTCACCAGTCTCCTTAGCCTCCTGCTCCGCAATCCTTTCCTCTATCTTTTTCTTCTTCTCCATATATCTCTCGACGGCCTTCTTCTCATTCTCCGTCTGTCTCTTCGCCCTCCAGTCCTTCACCATCCACGGCACCGCCTTAACCATCATAAAGCAGCTCTTCCAGCCCTCTTTGAAATGGTGCGTCGATTGCTTAAAGTGGTCTTTGGCTTCGGTGCGATGACTACGCGCGCCTTCGGAGCGCTTCTTAGCTTTGTAGGCCGTTTCGGCACGTTGCGCGGCAAGGTATTGTGCGGAGGCTGTGCGGCGGTTGGTGGTGAGGAGGAGTTCTGTGGGGGGTGGGTTAGTGGGTTGGTGATTTGGTGATGTGGGTGGGTAGATGGCAACGTACCTGTGCCACTGGTGCCGGGGCGTTTAGGCTCAGATAAGTTCTGTACTGACTCGTCGTCCGCGACAGGCATGGCAGTCGGTTTCTTCGCCATTCCGAAATAGCTCATGTGTATCTCTCTCTACTCTTAATTATGGAATTAATGAATAGGTGGTTGGGTTTGATAGATCTTGACGGGCGAGAATCCGTTCCGCGTAAACAGCAAGAGGAGAGAGAAGTGAGGGAATGACTGGGTACATATGCAATATTGAAAACATTTTCTTAGCGTTGTCGAGGGTGTTCGCACACGTGCACTTGTTTTGTTCTTCGCACGATATCTTGGTAAGGGCGGGTAGATTGACGGACAAGGGATATTGTCGTCTGATAGGGCTGATACAGGTTTGGGTTACTTCACCATCGTCTTGTATGTATGCAGGATGTCGAAATTCCTACGCAAATACTATAGTCCTAAATCCGTCCTTCTTCAGAACAAACTATTATCTCTTTACAACCTTTGCTGTCAGTATCTCTTGCTTGCATGTTCACGACTTTCGAACTTACCATCACCACCCCGAATCCATAAACCCCGCCAAAAAAGTCCCTACTAGACATACAAGGGGTCTCAAGTAAGGGTTGCTCCTCTTGTACAAGGTCCTCCTAGAAAGGAGTCTCCAAACCAATCGCCGGCATTGGTCGAACCTATAACGCATAAACATGTCATTTCGTACGCAGTGGCACGGTCCCTAGTTTACCAGGATACCTTGCAAAAAAGGGGGTCGCTGGTTCTTCTAGAACGAAACATCACGGAAATTATATCGTGATGGTGACTCACACTGGATAATGAAAATATCTTCGATAACATAAAGTGAACAAACGTGATCTCTCATTCATGTTGGTCCAGATGTCAGACCTGAGAAGGACGTCCTATCGCGCTGAGTTGCCTGTATGCAACAGGGTCTAAACACTTCGATAGTATTATAAAGAAGTAAACCCCCAAGGGAAGAGTAGTAGACGATTGCCAGTAGATGGTCCATGATTGAGTGATGGTTCAGATGTCGGTTCATGAAGTCATGTTCTTGGAAGGAAAAGATTATCTTGACGTACTTCTTGTCATGTCGCCGTAGATATTGGCATAGCTTTGAGTAAACATGCCCCCACTTATAGTAGATGTACAACTTGTGCACCTAACTTTTGTTATCTAGACTTTGAAAGCATAGCCAGAAAGGCGCCAAGAGCGTACACGCCATTGCAATACATGCATCCCCAAAAAATCTTAGATGGAAGAAAGTACGAAGGTTGAAGGCACGAAGCCAATCGATTATCTTGATGTCTCGCTATGCCTATTGGCAGTAAATACTCGCCATTCACGTGTGGAATTCATACTCCGTCTAAGTAGTTCAGGGGTATGTCATGCCTTTTCCACCAAATCGTGTCCCGCATATCATGTTCACTATAGTATGCTTGTCGTAGGATCTATTCCGTCGAACCCTCGTCGGGCTGAAGATCTGGCATCTTGCTCAGTACTCCATCTCCTGTGGCTCTTGCTCGTCCCCACGTTTTTCTTTCTTGACCCACTCCACGAAGTCGTCAATGACGGATGGCCATGAAGACTCTTCGTTCCAGAAACTGATGGCTTCGTCCTCCAGCGTGAGTTGTGCGAACTTCAGCGTCTCGTTCCACATGTCGCGGTTGACGCTTTTCTTCCACTGTGAATTGAGGAACTCAGACCACCACGTTATCCACGGCGAGGTCTGCGTGCTCCAGTGGACGGCGGCAAGGGGTGACGTGAACAACAGCTCCCAGTAGGTCACGGCGACATCTAGCGGAACGGACTTCTGGCTTGCTGTCTTTCCGAGCGTGAAGGTGTACTTGTAGACTTTGGTGAAGAGTTCTCTGTCAGTCGATATGCTCTGCGCCAGAGACCCGATGTGAGCTTTTTGCTTGGCGATGGTGTCACAGCTGTCCTGGTATTAGTATAGTCGTAAAAATGGTTCCAGACAAAGGTGCGGTGAATACTGACCCCGCATTTGTCCATCCCTCGATGAAACCCTCGCGGCTCATCTCACCCATAGTCGGCGCCTGGATGATCTCTGAAACGACCAACACGTCCAAGCCCTCAACATTGAGGCCCAGTGTCTCGAAGTATTTCATCGTGCCATCGGGACCGACAGAGTCTGGTTCATTGGCCACATCTTCTCGGTACGTGTCGAACAGCTTGGTGAGGTTGGCCTTGGTCGCCGAAGAGCTCTGGTTGCCGACGCCGCCGTTGTTCAAGAAGCTGATCATGTTAGCACAGGGCATCTAAGTAGCCAAAAAGATATACACGAAGACGGGAGCACTGCTGAGGCGGGTGGGCGGACGTTTCTTGCTAAACAAAGTCAACAAGGCTGATACAGATGAGTGAGGGCACATGGTCTACTGACGCGTTGGGGTGTTCGCTGGACGATTGTCGCAACCGGCGAGTTCGGCCTGCATGTTGCCAGGCCCTGTCTTCGGAGGCGCCGAACATGGTCGTAAGTAAGGTGAGTGGTGAGAGAAGAGCAGGGCGACGAGCAGGTGTTGCAGACCTGACGTTCGAATGCCGAAGTAGCAGGTGTATCCGGTTCAAAGGCAGGTGAATCGGAGCAGGTTTCCGAAGCAGCGCCTGCTGCAGTCCTGTCCCGCCTTCTCTTCGCGGTCTTTGTACGCTCTTGCCATGCCGTATCAGGTGCACATCTCGCCTCGTGTCGTCGGTCCATGGTGGTCGTCCAGCCAGCAGTGCTCGCTCCCCCAGCCAACCTCCGCACCAGAGAGTGGTGCAAAGGCCGGCATAAAACAGAAAGCGCAAACTTACGCATTGATGGCGGTGGAAGGATCCCAATTTGCGCTCTTGAGAAGCTACGCAGCAGCAGTCAGCACCACGGCCATATCGCAGACGAATCGCAGCCGCGCCGTGTTCGCAGTCAGTCGCACTCACCCGTGCAGCCGTGCTCCGGTCCACGCCCGCAAAGCCCATGACCTGGTTGATGGCCGCCTTCTGCTGTGACGAGTAACCTGGAGGCATCGTGTGTTAGCTATGTTCGCTGTGCTCGCTCGGGGTGGATGGCGGCGGGGTCGAAATGGCGGGGTCGAGGCTCGGTGGGCGCGAAGGAGGATGCGAGCGAGCCAGCCGGCGAGAAGACGGGAGGCAAAGGCAAAGGCAAAGGGGAAAACAGGTCTCGTTTGTCTGGACGGGCACCAAAAAAGAGCACCAAAGGTGACGCGACGGCAGCTCGTGTTGTCAGCCGCGCCGTTCGCTGCCCCTCCCGCCGAGCCCGACTTCTCAGGCACACCACATCCATATGCTTTCCGTGGTGGTGGCCCAAGCTTCCGATAGCCTCACGATTCAATAATGCATGCAAGCAACCTACCTGCGCTATCATCTCGCTTGGGAGCCATCGATGTTGTAGTATAGGTAGTAATTGTTGCAGCTAAGGAAAGAGTAGACGTTACACATGACGAAAGCACGTCCGCCGCCGTGGATGCCAAACGGCCTTTCGAATTCCAAACATGGCGGAGAAAGGCCAGGCATAGTATACACAAGCCTCCAGGTATAACATGTACAACAACAACAACGACACTATCTAGTCACCCAGCGGCATCCCCTCCACCTCTTCACCCAATACCCGCCAATTCTCCGCCTGCAACTCCGCATACTTGACCCTCTCCTGACTCCAATCCTGATGCAATCGACTGACATGGTACTGGCTCTGCTGGAAGAAGAGCAACTCGTCGCGGATGCATTCGACAATGAACACGCCTCGGGCGTGCTGCTGGACTATGCTTTCCTTGTCCTACTCCTTGATTAGCTTGTTTTCCGTCCCCAAGAGCTGCAGTCGCCTTACCCTGAAAATCGCTTCTTCCACCTTCTCCGCCTCACCCGGCTTGACCATCCCAGGCTCCTTGTTCCTGATCCCTTGCAATTTCTGCTCGTTCTTCACTATACGCTGCTCCAGATACGGAATGTTGTCCTTCGCATACTTGTCTCTCCGATCGAACATGTCGCGCATGCTGACGAGGGTGTCTCGTTGCCGCTTCAGATCTTCTAATACGCCTTCTTCCCACCCCTTTGCCTCGTCTTCCAACAACGCTTTCGACTGCTCGAGGTGCTTGGCAGTGGAGACGAGGCCTTCGTTGAGCAGTGGTACGTCATTGGTATCGCAGGCATAAGTGTCCCTTGAGGCTTCCGTCACCAAGTGCAAGGACATTGCAAAGCGAGAATACTCTGCAGCCATGCCTTCATTTCGTTTGGTGAGACGCTCCATCATATTGCACAGATTGATGTAGTTTTCGGCTGATCGGCGGACACCAGAGCGGACAGTGTCGAAGAGGTCGGGTAAAGTCTTGGGTAGCGAATCTTCTAGGTCTGGTGGCAGAGCTTTGCCGGTGAACTCCTCCTGGACGGACAGGTTGGCCTGTTTGCGCCATACAGCAAGTTCCTGGAAAATGTTAGAATAATAACAAGCCGTTTGGATTGTGTGTACGTACCGTGGGCACTGTCAAGAACATCACGACCAGCTGCTCCTGGCCCAAGACAGGATGTCGCACCAGCGCGTTCGCAAACCGCACCAAGCCTCGCCTCCTCTTCTCAATGAAGCTTGAATCTGTAGCTATATAGTTGCCATTGACTAAGAACATTCTCAATTAAAACCATGGGGATGTTGGGGACGAGTACTTACTAGCAACCCTCTTCGGCGGCAGTAAAGGTAGCTGTCGGAATGGGTACCGCTTGTGTAGACAGTCCAGCAGCCACACGAAATCGCTGTACCGGCGCACGACTTTGCTGTTCCGGCGCGGACTGGTGACCTCGTAGTTGCGATGTTGGAACATAAATACACCCTCCTTCTCTGCAATCGTCGTGACGGTAATGTTCTCCTCCGGGCCTGTTCCTGCAAGGCGTGCTCCACCAAGAGATCTGCCCAAGCCAGCTGGTGTGCTAGGGCTGCCGTCTCCTCCCGACGAAGGCTGTCCAAAGACTTCGGCCCCAATGACAGGCGCAGAGAACTCCTGGGTCGAACGTCCGTTATAGGCTCCCCACCCGCCCTCGCTGCCATAAGAGCTTGGGCGCTGTGGCGTCTGGTCGGCGGGGGGGTTGGTGGGAGATGCTGAGGCGGTGGTGGTGAACTGGCTGGTCGTTCGCACGGCCGACGGCGGATTCGAGCCATTCGGCTGCGTTGGGACCGATGTATAGCTGGAGTGATGGTGTCCGCGATGCAGGTCCGGACTGCCCCAAGGATCCACCTCGGGGTCGCTAAATGACTGCTTGCGCATCGGGACACGCGAACTGTCCGGCGACAACGCTGGCTGCACCGGCTGCTGCGGGGGCGTCGGGGGTGTCGGGGGCGGGTCTTGGTCGAGAGCTGGGGGAGTGGCGACGGGTTCAGGCTCCGCTTCCTTGGGGAGAGACACCGACGGCACCGGGAGGTCTGTCGCAGCCATACGGTCAGTGAGAGCTACACAGAGTCACGCAGCCACTTACTCCTCTTCCTCTCGTCAACGCTGTCCAGTGTCACGTCGTCACCCTCCTGTGCCAGGCCAATCAGCGCGTAGAGCACATTGAACTCGTTCCTCTCCACACCACTCGATTCCTGGCCCGGCTGCGTCACAATCTCCAGGATCTTGGACTGTATGTCGCTCGACAGCCCGCTGCTGGCCAAGAGCTTCTCTACCGCGTCAGTGCTAATCGCATTGCCCGCGCCGGCGTCGGCGTCCAGCAGCGCGTCGAAGGCGTCAGTGTACTCGTCGGGCACGTCCGAAGCAGCAAGCAGCGACTTGACCAGCGCTCCGCGCGCAGCTTTCTTTGGTGTCGGGAACCCCCATGGAGAGTCGTCGTCGGCGTGGAAGTCGTCGGCGAACAGGCTGTTTCCCGCAGGCTTGGGGTCGTCGTCGAAGAGGGACGACTGCTTGGGGCGCGAGGGCTGGTCGTCGTCGTCGCCAAAGAGTGACATGGCTGCGCGGCTGTGTGGATGCGTGGAGCTCTGCGGTGTTTCCGAGCGCAGCCAGTCCAGATGAGACACTCACCGTGACGACAATAGCGGCGAGCTATGATATGCTCGATATGCGCGCCGGAGGTCAAGGAACAGGGCCCGATGGGTGGCCCTAGCTTCGCTCCATCAAAATCCATCAGCTAACTACCCTAGTGCCTACCACAAACACACACACCGTGACACCTAACCTACCGTCTACCTACCGTCTGCCTACCGTCTACGCGACTGTTGCTTGATCTTGGCCCCCATCACTGCCTAAGCATTGCTGATCCACTTCACTTCACTTCATATTCAAATACGCCATATATATATATATATATATCAGAGTAAATGCTATTCATTCGCAAATGTCGTGTACGACCACCCCATTGCCGCCGTCCCTTTTCCGTTTCCTAGCCCAATCCAACATGAGCCGAGTATGGCAACTCGGCAGGGTATCATGGATCGAAGCAATCCTATTCAAAACAGCCCAAAAATCAGTGCGTAGATGCAACACTTCGCCAAAACTCATGCCAATGCTATGCATATGTAAATAGGTCCACCCAGTGCTTCCGAATGCGCCGTGTCGTAAATGTCAATATATACCAGCAGTAAAAGCCGTCATTAAATAGAAACAGATGGGGAGTGTGTCCTCCCTACCGGTCGTGGTTGTTTCGTGTAGTAGTAGACGTGTCCGGCCGCCGACCAGCGGGTTCCCCGTTGAACTGAGGATCAAGTGGGCCACTCTGTGGGTCATGCACCTCACTTCCTAGTGCGACCGAAGAAGCCCGCGAGGGGGCCCTGTTCTCCATATCAGATTGCTGCCGCGCATTTGGCCTCTGGAAAGTCTCCGGAGTGAATCGGATACGGGAGTTGCGGTTGGGTGCCGACGAAGAGCTACCATCCCCACGTTGATCCGAAGCTCCAATCTCGCCTTGTTGTGCAGAGGAGCTGTTACCGCCGTCGCCAGGCGCTGGTACCGAACGCGGTGCTTCTCTGTCGACATGGAGGCCTGCCTCGGAAGCAATTTCTTCTGGCTGTTGAAGGATCTCTGGTGACCATGTCCTTCCACGAGGCTGGGCAGGTATTATGGTGACTGGCAGGTTCATCTCGACTTGCGGGCCGCTCGTCTTCTTTGACCTGAACTTCTCTCCTTGTTGGGCAGCGAATGTGCCCAGACGGTCCTTCAATGCCAAACCAGTGTAGTTTCGCTGAGGTATGTTGACAGTGACGTCCTCAACACCTAGCGGCTCGATGACACGCCCTCGTTGTACTTCGGGTGGAGGCGAGCGACCTCTCCGTCTGAAAGGGTTCACACTAGCAACTGCTTGCCATTTCCACCGGTTTCGCCCTTTGATAGCGTCGGATTCTTCTTCGACGATGATTCCCTTCTCGGTATCCCAGCTCGATGACCGCTTGCCAGACTCTTCTGTGCCTGAATTGGGAAGTGCGACAGCATTCTCCAGTCGCTCTTCAATTTGAATTGGCATTGGTGGCGGTGTATCGCTCACGGTGTGGTATCGCACCGCATACACAGTACTATCGGCACTCGCAGTGTCGGTGCGACTGACCGGAGACGCGATGACAGGCGGCGGGCTCTGTAGTGGCATGTACGTTCGCGAATTTCGTTTGCTATCCGGTGCAGATTCAGATCGACGCGCAGCTGGTGGGGGTGCTGGGATGTGAATCGTGCGCTTCTTACGTGCCTCTGTGGTCGGTGTGTCTTTCCTCGCCCGACCGAGTCTATGCGCGAGATGAACGAATCGGGCGGTGTGGCCGGATGTGAATGCACCGCCACCCTCTCCGTCATCCCTCGGCCTCTTCTTTTCATCGTATTTCTGGGTGTTCCCGTGCCACCCGAGCTCGTGCGACGGGGTGGTGTCGAGCATCTCATCCCCATCATAGATCTCCCTTCCCAGAATACCGTCTTTCCTCTCTTCCCTTTCCAACGCCTCAATGCGCTCCACCCACTCCCACACGATGACACTGGCAGCCGCAGCTCCGACCCATCTAAAGTAGTCTCCCCAACCGGCAATGGTGTAATTAGATATATCCGTAATGAAGAAAACAACAGGCGTAAGTAGAGCGACGATGGATAGTAAAGCAACCAGGGAGAGATTCCACATCATCGGATGATAGAAAGCGTATCTTCGCTTCGTGATGGCGTAGTACATGACCCAAGCAGCATAGAGCATGCTGAGTGATAGTTGGAATAGGTAGCTGAGGGCGGGGATGGCGGTTTCGAAATGGCGAGGACTGCGTTTTGTGTTGTAGGGCCCGAAGCTGTTGAGGCAGCTGAATGTGATATCCAGGAGAATGAGGGCGAACCCAACCCATTTGATGATGACCTTCTCTTTATGACGCGGGAACAGGCGAATTAGGGTCTGTACTTGGGCGAGCCACAGAAAAATGTCGGATATCACACGTGACACCTTGATCTCCATGCCCGACACGACTTCGTCTCTCAATTGCATGGCGTCCATGAATCCCTCGTTGTACTGCCGTTCCGCGATCTGAAACGTGTCGGCGGTGGCAAGAGTGAGCGAGATGGCGACAGTGAGCGCGGCGACCTTCTGCAACCACGGGCGCGTTCCGACTCCGATGATGGATCCTCCTCCTCCTGACGCGCCACCGATCATTCCACGTCGACCCATCAGCCCGGACCGTCCCGAGGGGCCTCCGACGAAAAAGGTGCGCGGGGTGATGATGAGCATGATAACGAGCATCCAGGCGATAACGGTAGCGGCGCCCGTCGCGTAAGCCTGCGGCGTGATGGAAGCGTGGAAGGGGTCCCTCATGTCGGCGATGCTCGTCACGCCGCCTTCGACGTTGCCGTTGACCTGGGTGGCTTCAGTCGGCGGGCATTTGGGCACAAACAGGGCGTCGGTCTCGAGTTCGATGTAATGGTCGGTGGAGATTTGAACGACGCCTAGCGAGGGCAGCGTGAAGGGAACGCAGTTCTGTCGCGCGCTGTGAGTAGCCGTCCAGGGGGCCTTTCTGGTCGTGATACTCACGCGAGAGGCCTCGTTTGCTGTCGGCTGCGCCCTTTTCCACCACGCCCCGGGGTCCTTCATCCTCGGCAACTATACTGGTCCAGCAGCAATGGGAGCGAGGGTGTGTTGTCCCATGTCAGTTCAGACGATCGACATTGACATGGCGGTGCGCGTGCGCGTGTCCTGGGGATGCGGTTGCGGATGCGGTTGCGGTTGCGGTTGCGTCTTCTCGGCGTGGGTGGTGGTGGAGGAGCAGGGCACAGGCACGAAGGCTTGAGTGAGCTTGGCGTGCTTGGGGCATGCAGTGGGACGAGGAGCCGGCTGAAGACAGGCTGGAACGAGCTAAGCATCGCCTTTGCGACAAGTGCTGATTCTGCCCCCCGCATCGGGCTAGCGGGAACAGTGTAGTGCCGGCCACTCTCGGGCCCACTCCGCTCGAGAACAGGCATTCTGGATAGTATGTATTATTATTGAACCGGCCGACCTACCGTGGGATGTTGCCAGCCCACAACTCTTCGCGACCTGTGCGTGGCCTCTCCACGGCCTCGCTGCCAGTAGTGCCCTCTGTGCCCTTTGGGGGGTGGGGAGGGCCGGAGGCGAATTGGCGACTCATGGCCGTAGGCGCCGCAGATGTTGTGTCAGACTGTCCCGGGGGCACTCTGCTACGGATGGCACCGCTCACCGTTCCGTGGCTCAGGTCACGTTCGTCGTGCGCGCAGCATGCCATGTCATTCTCACGTGCACTGCCACGCCGAACCACGGTCATGGTGTCCAGGTGCACCGAGTCGGCCAGATTCTGGTCACGTGACGCCATCTCGACCGCCCGGTTTTGGCCGCAGAGCTTGAGCTCGGAAACAACTTCATTATGCGACGGGTGATCGACGTATAGACTCCGTTAGCCAACCGTCTCTCCAGGACATGGTGGAACCTCCATCTGAAAGACCAACTCAACTATGCGTGCAAGACGAGAAGCGATCTCTTCCGCCTTCTCTTTCTTCACGTCTTATCGCGGCAGCCCATTCCCTGCGCCTCCACCCGCACTCTGCGCTGCTCCTCTACCACCCATCCCCACACTCCCTGCTCCAGCGCCTAACCTCCTCCCCAATGCCAGTCTGACAGGTTCGTCTCTTCCCGCCGCCGCCAGTCCCCTCGGTCCGGCTCCACCAGCAGCAGCTTGTCCTCCGCCCTGACTTGCACCCGCCGCTGTCGAACCACCCTGCCCCATGCGCTCGCCCGGCGCCCTCCTCACTAGGTCATCCAGTCCCAGATCCCGCCAGCTGATCTCCTTCTTTCCTTGAGTCGCGCGCTGGATCCCGAATGCGGCGTGCTGGTCGGGTACTACGTCGTCTTCATCCTCTGGATTCAGAGGCTGCAGGTGCGGCGGGATGTAGATGTCTTCGGGAGGTAGGGAGGATGTGGATGGGCGAGTGAAGTCTTCTATGAGATCCGCATGATGGGACGCGTGTAGATGAAGGTAGCTTGCGGTAGAGTCGCGAGTCTGTGTTCGTCAGTGTCTGAGGTCTGAGATGGGTAATACCGTCGGTACCATGCTAAATTGTCCAATACGCCGTTGAGTATCGGATTCCTGCAAGATCATGTAAATTGAGATGCGGTGCTCAATGTTTCGGGAAATATTTGAGCAGAGTTATCTAGCAATAATAGGTAGATAGCTGTTGCTGGGGAGCTCCACACAAGCTTGACAAACGCGACTTCCCCGCAAACATACGCTATTCTACTCTGGTCTTAGCGTCTGTCATCCGACCCCACCCCACTTCGCTTTTGGATTGTTACTCTATTCCCTTCACTCAATTGTTCGGTTGCCTATCGTCTCCTCTATTCGTCTTCCAAGCCACTTACACAGGCACAACATGCCCCACAACCTTTCCCACTGTAAAACTTCCGAGTCGGTAGACGCTCTGCTCCAACTATCTAGGTCCGGCCAACGTAGCGTGATGCTATACGAGAATTCGGATTCATCACCGGAAATCTCGCTACATGTAATGTCGATAATGCCGTATTGCTCCCAATGCTTAACGGCAAGCGGGAGGTGGGTCGAAAGGTAGTAGTCGAGATCAAGCTTTAGGTCAGGCGTACGCTTGTAGATTATGGAGACGGTGACGGTGGTGCCAACTTCGATAGGTATGGTGGCCATGATGATGAGGGTTGCGGTATGTTGTGTCGAATTTTTGAGATGGTAGAGATGGTAGAGATGGTTCCATTGGTGAGACTTGATACTTATACATTTCTACAGGACTACACATCATCCCCTCTGCCCTCGTATGGGATCGTGGAGTTCCGTGGTCGGAGCCCCGATTCCCCATTTGGAAAGGGATCGAGTGAGGCACCCAAGTCAAATGCAGTCTCCCTAATGACTAGATTGACAAGGAATTTGGGATCCTGTTCCCGTCAATTGACACGCAATCAATTTGATTCTCGCAGCAAGCTTTGTCTACGTGCTCTTCTACCGAAAACATGGTCAAGTCCTTGCCAAATTTCAGCACAACGTGTCGTAACAAGATACCGCCGACATGGAAGAAGTACGCAAAGTCCACGGGGTCAAATGATGTAGGTGGAGCGCGTTTTAGCAGCATTCAAATGTATTCGCAAGAACCAAGCCCAACCTTTCTCGACGGACCGCTCTGAACTTGGCTTTGTTACACGTAAGCAAAGCAAGTTGTTGTACAGCCCAGCCATCAAATAAGTCAGGCAAAGTTACCATCTTTGCCCGCGAATTTACTTCGGTGATAGTGTTTCTCGGTGACACTGACGTATCTACTGCATCGAACTGAACTGTATCCAGATCCATGGTTTGAGGGTCCTGGGTTTAGTATTTATAGAGAAGATTTCGGCTCAGTGCCAGGATCAAGCCAGGTAGCCATTCAGCCTTGCTACCGATTTCACGAAGCAGAAACACCGGTGAGCACATCGGCTCGCTTAAACCTTTTGTTGGTATTCAGCCTGGGGACAGGTCTTGCTAACCTAAAGGTTGGAAATTCAGCCTTGCCCTTTGAGCGTAGGCATTCGTATATGTACAAGCTGCGCCACAGACACTCCAACGTATATATCAGTCCCTTATCTAAGCCCTCTTATTGTAAATTGAAAATTGGATTTACTCAAATATTTGTCAAAGCAGCTAGAAAGCCCTTCTACTATTATGGCGAATCTCACGCCCTTGGGTCGCACTACTATCGTTGTTTCATGGCTGGTCACAACTCTGGCGTTCATAAGCCTAGTCTTTTGCACAGTAGTTTTCCTGTGTGCCGGTAGATTTGGATATTCGACTAGATTTTCATGGATCTCTACGAGCGATGGGCTGAACTATGCAGCCTTTGTTGTCGGTGTGGTGCTTGTTTCTCAAAATACGTTCGCGATTCTTGTGGAAGGGCAGGCCAATCATCAAAATGATCTTGCTTCTAGACAAGCCGACAAGCTTGCTAAGGTCTGTTTACACAAAAACAAATGCAATTCATCACTGACTCAGGAAAAAGTCTATCATCATCCACGAGGCTCTGTGGTCTATGGTCAATGCTCTGGTTCGCATTTCGGCTTGCCTCTCCCTCCATCGCATATTCAGCCCTTCCAAAAACATAAGAGTCACCATTATTATTACTGTTGGTTTTAGCGTACTACATTGTTTTGCGTCCGTCCTTGAGCTCGCTCTGATCTGCCGTCCCTTTTCAGCACAATGGAAAACCGATATCGAAGCGACATGCGGGAACCAGTTGTTATCATTCATTATATTGGAAATAACTGCTATAGCCATCGATTGTGCGATTTTATTCATCCCTTCCTATGCGACTTATCAGCTACAATCCATAACTATCCAACGACGCGTATACATGTTCTGTGTTTTCGATATCGGGGCTGTGTAAGTACAACACACCTTTCCTTAAGCTTTCATATATCCCCATTCTCTGCTTTTTAGTACTTATACGAACATAGACTCCTTATTATTGCAGGGATGAGGTTGAAGGCAATCTCTCACGCCACGTCCCCAGATTTCGTGTATTCTAAAAGCTACCTGGCACTGCTGTCCGCTTTGGGGGTCATGCTGGCCATCATCCTATGCGCAGCTGTACCATCTGCCTTCATAGGTCGCATGATTAAGGTCTTTTTTCGCCGATGTGAGTCATAATTCTCGGTATGACTTTTCCATAAGCTGACAAGACATCCTTACAAGATTTACACAATGCTGAAACTCCTGGAAAGAGTACGAATAGTAGTTACGAAACACCAGAGTGCCGTGAAGCATTTTCCGCTCGTGGAGACAATTGAGCAAGAGTTGTTGAACCTCCATACTAGCATATCAAGAGGTGCCTTGAGAAACGGAAGAGATAAAAGCATCAGAGTAGATGGGGAAGTCTTTTGATTTCGATAACATGGCAAGATTTAAGAGACAAGAGAAAGCTGGAAGTTGCCATTCAACAAGATTGGAAGAGATATCCTAATAGATCCGACGATATAAAGCCACCTCAAGTGTTCATGTATCCACCTAATTATGCGTATTCTGCAGTAATGCAATACGGTATCGGATGGACTATTCTAATATCTATTGTAATTTTATGTTATTAGAAACTGTTATCCGAAGAAGTACACAAATATCGACTTTAGCTTGGTGTACTGGGGAAAAGTACAGGAATGTAAAAGGTAGGCCGCCCTACCTTCTCGAACTAGAACGAGCAGCAAGACAAAACTGTGTATCTCTACTGTTTAGTGTAGACAACCCCCCAAAAGGTAGTCTCACGAACAAACAACCTTATAGGTAGCAGGACTTTTATCTATCTTAGGCGATCCATGATTTGTGAGATAAGCTAATAGTAACCCCTTGGGTAACAACATGCCAAATATAGGTGACAGCAAGTCATACATTACCTGTTCTGGCCTATTTCGTCACTTTACTTCACTCCTACATCTAGTGCCCCACATCACAAGGAAGACAGTTGAAATGTATAGTTTTCGAACAACCTAAACCGAATCAAACCAACACAAGACGCTTTTCACGCGCAGATAATCAATCTCCACCTCGCTCACCACAAACTTACGACGCATACCCATCCAATAAACCCTTCAACCAAACCCCCGCTGCATACGCCCCCGGATCCGGGATCTTACTCCTATCACTTCCATCATCACCCACATACGTTGCCCGCCCAAACTTGGCCTTCATCGTCGCCGTCTTCTGTGCGGAATCCTGTGCCACCTTCACCGCCCCCGCAAGATCCTTGGTCTCCCTCAATGAGTTGATGAACGGAATGAGGACATCCATGACCGTTCTATCACCTTCACGTGCAGAGGTGTAGTTCTTGAGGTTCTCCAACGCCAGACCAGCGGCTTCGGAGATGGTGGATATGTCTAGCGGTTTCGACTCTTTGGTAGTAAGGATAGAGAGACTGTTTGTGAAAGCGGTAACGAGGATAGATAAGATGGCGCCGAGGGATCCGCCGACATCTTCTACATTCTCGCCTATACTCTCTAGGAAAGGGAGAAGGGGTGGTGGATTGGGGCCCACACGGTCCAAGTTCGCGAGTATGGATTTACACACGCCCGCGACCGCTTCTCCGCAGTCTCCATCGCCCATTTGGAGATCGTAAAGTGTGATCGTTGGCTCGGCTTCGAGACTCAGGCTGCATGCTTTGCGGAGGGCAGGAATAAGTGACGATGGAGTGACTGGTCCTTTGGAGTCTTCATGGCCTTCGTTTGCTTTGGCGTGCGCCTCTTGCCTTCGCTCCTCCATCTCCTTTGACGCGTTGACGGGAACGTAGTTGTTCTTTGGCCAGGCGGGTGCATTGGTAGGTGCATCGAGGAGCTCGATAATTTCGGCGTCTGAGACACCCATAGATGTTGCCATACCACTCATATTCCCTAATGTGATCGAGAAGCCTTGACCGTTGAGAGAGGTCTCTAGGATGCCGGAGTAGACGCGTGTGGGAACGATGTCCCAGTCCGACTTGAGGGTCTCGAGGATAATGTTCGTAAGTACTTCCAGCTCAAGGTTCGATATTCCACCGAAATTGTTTATGAGCATAACGACGTTGTCTTTGGAGGAGATGGAGATGAAGGCTCGGTCGCTGTCGTTGGGATCGAGCAGATATTTGAGCATCTCCTTTACGATGTCTGTGGCGGAGGGCATGGGAGATACTGTGTGTAGGCCCTAAAATGCGTGTCGGCAGGTGTATGGAATGATTAGGTATGGGAAGAAAGACTTACAGGCTCATTGTGGATACCCATTCCAAGCACATACGAATTGTCGGGTACATTTTCGAAAGCTTCTCTTCCCATAACATGGCAGTGATCCAAACTCGCACCAATCGTGACCAGCTGCGAGTTTCCCAACTCACCAATTTTTCGGCACTTCTCAAATGCCCAGCCTTTCTGCGATGCCGCTCCTATGAGTTTGATAACTATTCAAAGTTCTAATGTTAGAAAACAATCTTCTCTTCTGAATACACTCAAAGACTAGGGATTGCCACTTACCCAACAAATTTCCCGCCAATCCTCTCCGACCGACTTTCCCACTCTTCTCCCTCCCCAACGCCGCATCCTCGGCCATACAAACAACATCCACCTTATACCCCAGTGCACAGCCCTTCTCCCTTGCTAGGCCGAAATGAAGCATGTCACCCGTATAATTAGTGATACAAAGGATCACACCCTCTTCACTCGGTACATTTCTTATACCCGCCATGATCTGCTTAGTACTCGGGGACGCAAAGATGTCTCCACAGACGGCTGCAGATAACATACCGTCGCCGACGAAACCGGACCATGCAGGCTCGTGGCCGGAGCCACCTCCAGATATGATGGTGACTTGAGAGGGTGGGTGCGCGGTGTTGTAGACGACACGGTTTGCAACGTCGAGGGCCATGTGTTTATTTCGCGTGGTAACGGATGTGAGCATGTGGACGACCATACCCTCGGGTGAGGAGAAGAAGTGTTTTCGTGACATCTTGGAGGGTGGTAATAACAAACTGCGAAGCTTTGCGCTCTTTAGAAGAGTACGATCTGTGCGATTCGGAATATCTATGAGGAGTCAATGGATATTTTCACAGTTATTAAAGCCATGCCGTTAAGCACCAAGCTATGAAGCCTGTATACGTACCAGAAGCTTGCTATTACTCAAAAGTCCTCGAAATCTCAATCTCCACTAGCAGGCAACAGAGGGGCCTCGTCACATAAAAGTACGGAGCAAAGGAAAGCAAGTCTTGCATTTCATCAACGCGGATACGACCAATATATAACGAAAGTAATAATGCCTCCCTCCCCCGCGGCACTTGGACAGCACCCCGCCTTGATCATCGAACCCCGCCATTCCCAATGAATACGCGCGGCTGACCTGGCCCGTCACATGTCCGGAATGCCCGTTGTGCGCTCAGCAATGCTCGATGCAGAACCATTGAACACGACGTGAGTCGCGATGTTTGCGCCGGGGTTACCGCTTTCGGACATCCCGGAGGGTTTGGTGGCAGTGGCTTTACGAGCCTCGCACCGGCGCCGGGTCCGAAAGGGCTAAAAGAATCGAGGTCCCGTTACGAGGCTTGAGAAGTACCACGAGTATCCGTGGACACGCTGTCGAGGAGTGGATCTTTAATGGGTGATACCCACAGTATCTACATCTATCAAAGCTGTATCGAGCTGTCAGTAACTGTGCGGAACAATGACGTGGATTGCCGTCTTTGGTGACTAGAAACTAATTCATCTTGATATTACTATATACGCTATCGATAATCATAAGGCCCCAGCCCGATGCCCCATAAACCTGTGTGGCTCCAAAGGGAGCGCACATACCCAAGTGGCATTGCTCATATACCGTACACGTCAATTACAAGCGCATGCTATGCTTCTTATGCGCCACAAACTCCATACCATGCAGACGCAGCAGTATGAACAAAAGTGGTCTTTGACCGCCAACGAAAACCGGAAAGAGGCGATTAATGGTTGGGAGAATAATGCGAGGAACGCGGGGGGTATTGCTGCTGGTACACCGAGGGCGCATATTCGCTCTCCTGATAGACGGTACCGCGCTTTTCTTCCTCGGGCAGAAGCTCTTTGACTTCCCAGTTGTGCGCCTTGACGCCGACGGAAAACTCGAGATCTTCACGGGTAATGGAGTCCCAGTACTTGTACACCATCATGACGGCCAAAAGGTTGCAAATGGTGGTGAAGAAGAGCCCGTCAATGTAGTGGTCAACGTTGTCGCAAATGGTATCACTGAACACGTAGAGGATAACCTGGCCGATCACAAAGAAGAAGATGCCGAAAGAGATATCTCCAAGCGGCCAACGATCTGTGAGGGTTCCGACGACAAGAAGTATCTGACTGGCAGCGTAGATGAAGAGGAAGATAGCGTTGACGATGTAGGTGACGACGAAGATGCCGACCGGGTTCTGGGGGCTCAAGCCCGCCCAGCTCTTGAAGGTCAGGAGCGAGACAGCGCCGCCAATAACGAACATGGTGAGCGAGCAGAGCCGTAGCAGCCACACCGAGAGCGTCGTGCCGTCCTCATACAGCTGGAAACCGACAAAGCCGTTGATCAGCAGGCAGGTGCAGAGAGCCGACGTGAGACCATTCTGGGCAGCAGCGAAGTATGGATACGAGGCAGAGCCGGGAGGCGTGACGCCGGCATCGAGGACGAGCGATATGGCAGTGAGAGCCATGTAGATGTAGAAGAACGAAGTGATCTCCTTGCGGCCTGTTGTTGTTAGCGCCTCAGATGTACGCTTTCACTCTGGTGCACACGTACCGACAGCGGTGAATTTGGAGCGCACGTGAATAATCATCACTACCGTCATAATCAGGGCCAGAATGTGCATAAAGTCGTTCGCGGCCTGGAAGATGAGCGTGTTGGCCAGCTCAATTGTCCGGGAATAGCACGTCGCCTGGATGCCGGTGCCGCCATTAATGGCCTGGTGGCCGACGAGGGCGCACATCGGTATCGACGCCTTGGTGCATATTGTCGAGAAGTCGCCGAAGCCCATTTTAGCGTGTGGAGAGCAGAGTGGAGTGTGGAGGTGTGGACAGGAAGAAGGCGGATGCGACAATGTCTGCTGCGGTGGCTGCGCTGCTACAATTATTGCTGACGGCAAAAAGACGTCTCGCGTGTTGACCGTGTTGACCAGGCACCAGGCAGTGACGATGCGGGGCGTGAGAGGTGGGTCACTGGTCGTCGTGAGGCATGCGGTTGTCAGGGAGAGATGCGTTTCAAGGAGCGACGGCCTGCCAAGCATGCACGGCCTAGTTCGCGAGAGTGTAAGACCATGACTCGCTCGGCCCATCGCTCTCCGCCGAAGTATCTACATCAGCAAACGCTGGTCCTATCGCACAATTAATGCGCTGTGAAACGAGTACTATTGTCTGGATGAGACGTTTCATCGAACAGGCAGAATGCTCGCAACACCCTCGTTATGTGCCGCACTACGTATGCTGCCAACCCGATCATGCACCTCGTCCGTGTTCCCGCGCTCAATAAAACATCTCGCGAAGAACCTCGTAATACCGTCCAAGTCCTCCAGGGCAGTGACTTTTGAGATGTCTGTCTGTATGAGCACGAATGCGCACCCAAGGTTGGGATGTATGGTCTTACATTGATCCGGTCTCACGATCATCACAGCACCAGCCTGCGGATCAACACCGTATTTCTCGTATGCATAGCCGTGGCCGGAATTGTAGTGCTTGTCATCTATGTAGACTTTGTGTAGGTCTATGGAAGATGATCAGTACGTGGGAGGGTCGAGAATAGAGACAGGAATGGGCGTACCTCTCATCCTCCACTTCCCTGTCACGGGCCAGAAGATATCCGGGATCTCTGCTTGCTCTGTCTCTAGAAATCTGCTTCTCAAGACCAGTATTGGTTCTATGAGACTGTCGATATCCTCGCCTGAGGGTGTAAACCGTTGGACCAGCGAATCGAGAGAACTGGCAAGCTGCGCACGTATCAGTCATTGAACATACATCTGAACCGATGAAACCAAGCCCCTACTAACCTTTTCCAATCTTTGCTTATGGGACCATGTGCGAATATCGCCAGCAAATACAACAACCCTCCACTTCCCATTACTCTGCAACACCCTCTGCAACTGCATCGCCTTGCAATCACAAAATCGAATGACCTGCGCACTGGGGAATCGCATCCCAACTGTGCACGCCGAAGCCAATTCTTGCGTACTTGTCCCGACATCCGTTATCTCGGAGTCTTCGTACTGAGCTGTGAAGCCAGCAGTATACCGTCCGCTCTTCACAAAGAAGTGGACAAAATCTCCCTCTTTCTCTTCTTTCGTGCTGAACTTGTGTGCGAACTCCCGGTCGAATGCAATGAGGTCTGCAGCCGTTTTTGAGCGCTCAACGACGTATGTGCGAAGCAGTGAGGGTGGTGCAATGTGTAAAAGGACGGAAGCGAGCTTCCAGCCGATATTATATCCGTCTTGTAGTGAGACATTCATCCCCTGGCCGGCTTTAGGCGAGTGTGTGTGACATGCGTCGCCCGTTAAGAAAACGCGGTAGTCTTTGTGGTACTCGGTAGCAAGACGCTGGCCGATACTATATGCACTCCACCAATACGTGTCGGCAAAATCCATGGTATATGGATGAAAGATCTTTTTCGCCGAGGATTGGAGATCGGTTAGCTTGACGTCTTTGGCGCGTGATCCGACGGGTAGTTGGATGTAGAATCGTGTTAGGGAGCCGCCTTCCCTCGGAATGATGAGAATGTTTCCGGATTGAGAGTGGATGGTGCATTTACGCCGGATGTCGGGGAAGTTTGTTAATGGGTAGATGTCCATAACGCCCCAGATGGTGTCTGTAGTGTCGCCGCGCATGGTGTAGCCTAGGCTTCTTCGTACGGTGCTGTGGGCGCCATCGCAGCCCTAGTATCGTCAACATTTACGATTCTATATAAATTAGAGAAGGGCAAACATACCAGCACGTACTTCGCCTCCCATACCTCTTCTTCTCCATCTTTCTCAGCAACAACCTTGCAGCAATACGCCCCGGGATCCTTTGTCTTTCCCTCATCGACCTCGACGCTCTTAACAACCCAACCATATTCCACCCCCTGGCCTTCTCTCCCTCGACTCAGCCGTTCCATCTCCCCTAGCATTAGTCCATTCATCCTCGCTTGGTTCAATATGACATGCGGCATATGGCTTAACCCGTTCTCCGTATCCATCGTCCGACTCTTCCTCTCAATTCCCTTTCCATTCTCTTCACCATCATCGCCCCAGAAACATACTTCTAAGATGTGATAGGCCTCGCGCAGTACTTCTTCTGACAGTCCAAAGGACTCGTATATTTCAACGGTGCGGCATTGTACACCGTCTGCCTGACCTATTTCCATGGGTCCAGGGCGTTGCTCAAGGATGATGAAGGGGATGTTGTATCGGGCGAGCCATGTCCCGGCGAAGACGCCGGCTGAGCCGGAGCCGCAGACGAGGACTTCTGTTCGACGTACCATTCCGACTTTGTCAATCAACATCCGATGTTGACATCAAAAGATAAGGGCATCATGAAAAGGAAAGCAATGTTAGAGTCAGAGAACGAGGATGATATTGCAAGAAAACGATGAGAAATCACAGAGGATGATGTTGGAGCGAGCCCCGCGCTGCGGAACGGCTCCGTGATCCGACCTTGAAAGCCGAGTTCGACTTGGAGCATAAAGAAACGAATATCAATTGCCAGAAATTACAATTTCCGGATCATCGTAGATGTGATCTGAGACGTTGGATGTCGAGATACTAGCTGTCTTTACTCGAACATGATCTTCTTGCCCTTCAACAGTGTCCCGCCTAGAAGCTTGCCAACTGCATACCCAACGTACGCACCCGTGACAATCGTAATTGGCCATTTCTGCCACTCGCGGTCCCTAGACGCTATTAGCAACCCGGTTCCATCTTCTCTGCGCGGCGAGTGAACTCACCAGTCCAGCGGGATCGGCACAGCGCCGCACCAAGCCCCAAAAACAGAGCCAATCATGCCCCCATAAACTTCGTCAATTGGTAGCAACAGCGCGACTACCTCTCTCCAGGTTGTCCCATCCACGCCGTGCACATACACCAATGGTAGAAAGGAGAGGAGAGCGATGTGCGCGCCGCAGAGCACCGTGTGCGTATGGTGCGTGGTCATGGGCGCGCCGAAGAGGACGAGGGTCGCTGTGAGGAGAGGGGCGGCTGCGAGGGACGAGAGCAGGAGGGAGAGAAAGGCGGGCTGTTCATTGTCATTAGTTTCGCTCCGGTGAATAGGGCTGGGCACACTCACAATTATCGTCCCATTGATGCCACTCTCCACCTTGCTAGGTGCAGCTTTCTTCTTCTCCCCCGGTTTTCTTTTATCTGCCTGTGGCACCGTGCTCGCCGTGCCACCAGTCGGCGGGAGGCATATTGCTACGTAGGCAATTTGGAGGATGGAGAGTGGCACAAGGGCGCTCGTGAGCGCTGGGACGGGGTCTGCGACGATCGAAGGCCAGCGGTAGGCGTACAGCGAGAGGACAAGAATTGGATGCAAGTGGGTATACAGCTTCGCGGTGCCGTTATTCAAAATGTTTATAGGGCTTGCTGGAGCTCGAGGCACAGCCGGTGCGCCGATGACGGTTGTCGACATTGTGGAGGCGTTGTGCGTGAGGGTTGTGAGAACTGGCGTCCATGTCGCAGTTTCGAAAGTTCGGCGGAAACCGTCCGTGCACGTAATTCATCGGTGGGGAAGCACAGCACATAGTATGCGACGAGCAGGTACCCTTGTATTTTCGAATGTATATCTATCTATCTACTCGGACTTTTTCGGCAGTAGGTTCCTCAAAGATAGATCGTAGACGACATCCTCCACGTCCTTGACCCTGTACTTGAGACCATCGCTCCTCTTCCGCAGGATGTCGTTCTTCAAGTTGAGGATCTGGAAGCCAGCAAAGACGTCCTTGACAAACTGGTTGATGAGGAGAGGCCGCTCGTAGTCGCCCAGCGTGACGGCGTTGCGCGCGAGACGGGTCTGTAGAGCTATCAGCATGTAAAGCGGCGAGTTGATGCAGCTCAACCTACTAATTCTTCGACGAGAGACACGAGAGAAAGGAGGTACTCTTCGATCGTGAGATGGAACTCATCCTTGTCTTTGGTATTGACCGGGACCTTCAGTATCTCGCCCACCTCTTCGATCGTCAAGAGACGCCCGCACTTGACCTCGCCACCGGTGTAGTCCTTGCCCCCCAGCCAAGCCCAGAAGAGAATACCGTAGACCTGCGTGAATGATTAGCTTGAGGCCTGATATCTTGAAAGAACCCTGCATACCGCATCCTGAACCTGTCGGGTCCACATGGAATTGAACTTGTAGTAGGGTTGCTTTGATGCAATAGCCGCGAGCTTGGAGATCGACTCGATAGCACCCTGAACCGGACCTCCGGCAGCGTTGAGAACATTCGGTACTATATTCCGTTAGCTTCTGACATCGTGTTTCTGCTATCAATTGACCCAAAGTGATACTTACGTTGACCGACCGGAGTCGAATGCGCTCTCGAGTGCACGAATGAGATACCGCGGTCTGTCGCGTGTTAGTTGCACCTATAAACAGCTCAATGGCGCGTACTGTTCTTCTCCAGCTCCTTGATGATGTCCTTCAGCTCCTATCGCGTTGTCAGTACGCTGTCACGTGGCGCTGCCAAATTTCGGCAACTTCAAATCAGCCATTCGCTCTTACATCGACGACGGCTCGATCTTTATCGACCTGAGCTTGCAGGCCTTCGAAAACAGCGGGATCAATCATTCCAGATGGTGCCGCCATGTTGTCGGCGAGGGAGTGTTGTAAGGGAGAAAGAGCGGGCCAGGCAGGTGCGTTTGAAGTTTGTTCGCCCGCAAAATTCCGCCCAAGTCTTCGACACCACCACCTTCATCTCACGACAAAAGGAGCAGCACGTAGCCGCGATATCAACACTCGCTATAAAATGCATTAGTATAAACAGATTTTTATTGCGATAATTCTTGAGGCGAAAAACACGATGACGTAGGGGCCAATTCTTCCAGACAAGTCCTCTCCAATGCCAAATATTTGCCTTGTACATGATATATCCCGGAAGGTGTATCTAAACGAATGAGAGAAAAAACCAGACACGACACTAAGCAACCCCATCTCCACGGCTCCCCAATGGAGTTAATGATCGTGATCATGCTCCCTATCCCACGGGTGTCCCTCCCCAACACCCTCCCAGGGATCTCCCTCCCAGCTCATCCACGTAAAATGATTCTTAACATCATCCTCCAGTTCACCCGTCCGCTTGGCTTCCCAACTGCTCTCCCCTGCCACGATTCCCCAATGCCTTCTCGCCCTCCCCGCCCAATACTTTGCTCGATCTTCGATACCAAACGAACTCCACGTATACGCGAGAATCTCTTCATACATGGCTAGATCGGTAGTCAGACCTTCTTCTTCTAGGAGAGTGATTAGATTGGGGAGGAGGCCGAGGAGTTGAGGGATGTCATTTGGGTCGGTGGGTAAGACGGTTTTGAGGTCCTTGATTTTTTCTAGCCGCTCATTTGAGGTTTTGATGGTGGTAGTGTTGGCGGTGCAGAGAGGGCAGGTGCATGTAAAGCCCCATGTCGATTCTAGAGCCTTGACGCGCTCGTCACGGGGTAGTTGGGGGAACCCATCTAAATTGGTCAATATGTCTATCTAAGATCAAGATAGAAATTTGCTTACAGCTGAATGTGAGTTCCTCGCCTGGCTTGAGATCTTTGAGCGCAAAGACGTCGAAGTTCAGCGTATAGTCGTCGAAACGATAGTATGCATTTGGTCTACATGCATGATTGATTCTCTGTACCCAGTAGTTAGTACACGAACAATCTATAAAAGAAAGGAGAAGCTTACCGCCGCCTCTGGAACAACAACCAAATGGCTACTTCCTTCCCAAACCTTGACCCTCACCGCATTGACATTAAGCACATCTTCAATTTCATCTTCACCACCCCTGCGACTCAGTCTCATAACCATCTCCCTCGTTCGCTCCGGCAACTGCTTCACCGCGGTCTCGAGCAACAAATGTCTGCGATATCTCGACGGTGTGCTCAATGCTTCTTTACTAACAAACAACACTGGGCTCTTCATAATCAGCGTCTCACCCGCCTCGATCCGGCGATTTGCAAATAAGCCCTTGCCTTTCCCTTCAACTTCTCTCTGCACCCATGTAGTGGTTCCAGAAAGTGAGGTTTCATAGTCCTGGAATACTTCACGCGTAAGCTCTGCAGCGGTTTCTGGCGTCGTAATGAGACTTATTCCGCGCCCAGAATTGAAATACGTATTCGTGTATACGCAAAAATGACGGCGGACACCAAGATGTTGGCCTGTCAACGACTCTTCATCCGAAGGCAGGATAGCGTGTACACAGGTCGGGTTTATGCTCCAAGGGAAAGTGTCGGATGTGGTCCCGTCTTGGGCTACGGGGCATATTGTCGAGGGTGGGTTTGTGAGCGAGTCTTGAATAGCAGGACTCGTGCCGGTTTGAAAAAGTGCTGTAGTGTGAGCGATGAGAAGGAAGGGCGCCAATGTGTGAAAGAAGGATCGTTTTATGGCTCTCTGGGGTGACATGGTGTTATAAAGGCGTATAAGTAGTGTTTGAAAGCTCTGAGTGGAATCAAGATAGTGTGGTCAGCGTATTTGCTTTTGAAGACTTCGGATTAAACTGCCATATGCTTAAGCCACGTTTCGATTCAGATGATATTGTAGTCATTTTGACACTTTTGCTGGCTTGGCCAATGCAATTAGGCGGCGGTAAAGTATATTTCATAGTAGGGTAGATATATGTTAAGGTTAGATTGCGACTGCCGGCTGCCGGTTGATGTTGACCACCCTTGTTAACGGTTGAACTGCGTTAGCGCGATTGAATCTGATGCCCTTCTTGGATTGATGCAAGTTTGGAGAGCACCGAGTGCTCTGTAAAGCAACATGTAACAGAAATCTGAGCTTTTATAGTGTGGAACGTTGCCAACATTGGATGTGGCACTGTATAGAAGAGCGAGAAAATATAGGTCTTTTAGGAAACTCAACAGCCCGAAGTATTGTGCGGAACATCGACGCCACCCAAGACCAAGTATATTGCCGTGTGATAACGTCTTCAATATCTAGGCATGAATGGGTTAATCGCCTTCAACTCTCTCTTCGCATTCGTAGTCTTGGGCAGTGAGTCGGTGCAATCCGCCATATTCTTAGTGTTTCCACTACCAAACAACGCCATCTTCGCCATGGCATCAGCGAACTTGCCATTCCACTTGCCAGCATTGTTGACAAATCCATTAAACTCCTTCCCCACGCCCTTGTATTGCGCCAACTTGGAGTCTGAGGGGAAGACCACTATGCCCTTGGGCGGGTTGAGGGTTTCGGAATAATACTTGACGTCCCAAACCCCTGGGGTAGAGTCTTGAGACGCACCCACATTGGCGGTAGAGGTGTCGAAGTGAAACTGATTCGATGTGGAGTGGGCGCCGAGGAGAGCAGCCAAATCGCGGTCTGAGAATCCTTTATCGGTGAACAGTCTGGAAAGAGCGGCTGGGTCGGCGTTGACGTCAGGGAGCAGACCGTTGGGGGCAGGTGTAGTCGAGTCAGTGCGGCCAATGTAAGTTTGTACACGGGGGCCTCCTGGACATGTAACAATGGCATGATTTCCAGCAAATACTGAAGCAGGTGTTAGGTGTAGCAAGTCGTCATATGGACAACTTACCAATCATGTCAGCCACTCCGACGTTGTACGTATTGGCCATATTTTTGAGCATGGCAATGATGTTGGCAAGACCTTTATTCTCACTGCGGTCAATTTCACCGGGAGCGATTGCCAGACTCCCATCACATCCGCCCTTGGCACCTTGAGCTGTATTCCACGCTGTCATCTGTCAGCAAGTGCCTATTAGACGTTGCCAAAAAACTTTGGTCAACCAAGTGCATCAAGCTACCGAGAGATTATACACTTACCCCCACAGTCGTGAAAGATGGCACGAATTGCTGCGCGGGCATCCGGATTGCATTGCCCATTGGCCAAGAATCTTGAAGTCAAATCCTTGGAAATCGTATTCCATATAGCAGGGCACTTGTTATGGCCATCCCTGCGAGAGAAGTAGTTGGTGACTATTGAAGAGCCTGAGAAAGATATGGCAGTAGCTGTGGAAGCGAAGAGGGCGATGCTTGAAAGCCTCATGATGGGGAGATGTTGTGTTTGTTCACTTCTCAAGATGGTCACAATTAGAGTTATAGTAGAACCTGCGTGACTTGGATGTTGAAGAATGAGACGTGTGGTTCGAATTTCCTCCTAATATACTTTCAAGTGTCCACAGTACGAAGCTCAGACAGGCAGTATTTCATCAATGCTGACTTTATGGACGCCATATGGTAAGTCTATGCTTCTGGGGGTACCCAAATAAGCCCCATGGCTTAGAGATATCCGTATTCGCAAGTCAGTTCGAGCCATTCCTCATGAGTGGATATGCGGAACTGGAGATGTAGTAATCCAAGACAGGTTGTCCATAATTGTTGTGAAGGGGCCTAGAAATCAGCACCGATGTAGTCGGCGAGAAACGATGTCGAGGTGGAAGCGAGCTCTACTGAGCTAATGAGTAGGCGAATGGGACTGAGGACTGGATCACTTTTCTTTCTGGATGGGACTTGAAAATAACGATAGTGTTCGCCACTGCGTCGACACGAATTGCGTGTCTGCCTAGTGCCATCTTTACCTCGTATGGGGCGTAAGTCAAGAGACACCCTATGCTGTACGATGTGTTGGCCCGGCTCAGGCAGCGTACGCGAGGTGAATCTTACATTGAAGGCCACGTTTCACCCTCATGCTTCGTGTCATCACAGCTATCGACCTGAACATGGCGTCTGTGAGGCTGAGAGAGCTGGACCGAATGATCGGAACAGGTAATGCGCGGCGCAGGCTTAACAACACTATCTGACTGATTGGATGGTGACTTTTACGGTTGGTTTCAAGCTTGATGTTCGATGATTCTCCGGTTCTTAATTTAGGTGGTCGGTCGAGAATCTCAGCTGCGGTATCGACGGACAGTTGCTGTTCGTACCCCACAATAGCAATAACAAGAGCTGAGGAAGGGGGAGTAATGACACTGCAACGTTTGCAGTGTTTCTGATTCTTTTTGACTCTGGCCCTCAGAGCTTTGAACTCTCCACCAATATTGTGCTCAGTCCAGCTTTGAGCTCGTCAGCCATGCCCTGCTTGCCCGGCTTCCTACTCTCCCGGTCGACAAAGACATGCACGAACTCGCCCACCGCCTTGACGTCCTCTTGCCCTCTTTCGAACACGCCAATCTCATAGGTCACAGAGCTCTTTCCGAGCTTGTTAACCCGCAATGCCAAGTCCACGACGGCGGGAAACTCGACCGGGGCGAGATAGTCGCAGTGGGAGTGAACGACCAGGCCAATCTGAGATGAGGTGGGCGGGTGAAGACTGCAGTGCTGGATGAGATATGTGTTTACTACAGAGTCAAAGAGATAGTAATAGACAGAGTTGTTCATGTGATGGTACATGTCGTTGTCGCTCCTGAGATGCGGTCAGCGGTAGGTAGGCGGTGCGTAGTGAGGCCGAAGAGCGTACCATCGCGTCCTGTACTCGAGCTGGAACTTGTAGTCACTCCTCCTCCGCGTCTTCAAAGCTTCCGAAGCCATTTTGGCATTAATTGCGCGTCGGCGTGTCGGCGTGACGATGCTGGCCCAAGGTTCCGCGCCTCGGCTGCGAATGAATCATTATTGCTCCGCGTCCCCTCCTACTTTTCCACACCCCGCGTCGCGCCTGCCACCCTCTGCGCCGCGCCTTCCACAACCGCACCGCGCCTTCCACCACCACAGTGTCGCCTTCTCCACGCATCCTCGCCTACCTCGCGAGCAAGGGTCGGCTGCCGGGGCCCCCCAGGTCCACCATGGCTCTCGTGCCCTCTGCGCCGCGCGACCCATTCCCCCCACTGCCCGAAGAGAAATTTCCCTTCCAGGAGCCGCCGCCCGTGGTCATCACGCCCTGCGATCCCTGGCCGGCGCCGTACTACCTCCAAGATGGCCTGCGCAAGGTCAAGCCGTACCACTACACATACAACACGTACTGCAAGGAGCGCTGGCGGAACCGCGAAATTCTGGACATTTTCGCCAGCGAGTTCCGCGACCGCCCCGCCGAGTACTATGAAAAGGCCATCGTCGAGGGAAGAGTGGTGCTGAACGGGAAGCCGGCGCCGTCGACGAAGACGATTGTGAAAAATGGCGACATCATATCCCACACGCTGCACCGACACGAGCCTCCCAGCACTGCCCAGCCCATCGGCATCGTCCATGAGGACAACGACCTCATCGTCATCAACAAGCCCGCAGGCCTGCCCGTCCACCCTGCCGGCCGCTACAACTTCAACTCCATCATCGAGATCATGCGGGCCGACAGGGGCTACAACTGGAACCCGCTGCCGTGCAACCGGCTGGACAGACTGACGAGCGGCATCATGTTCATCGGGAAGCACCGGCAAGCCGCCGAAGACATGAGCGCCCAGATACGGGGCAGGACGGTGCGGAAGGAATACATCACGCGGGTGGTGGGGGAATTCCCGGAAGGCGACGTCGTCTGCGAGAAGCCCATCCTCCAGATCAGCCCCAAGCTCGGCCTCAACCGGGTACGGGCGAACGGCAAGGAGGCTCTGACCGTCTTCAAGCGGCTCGCATACTACCCGCCCAAGGAGGACAAGCCCGTTGCATCGAAGGACGGCGAGGGGGAGCAGAAGGGCATGGCCTGGAAGAACATGCGTGGCTACTCCATCGTCCGCTGCTTCCCCGTCACCGGCCGCACCCACCAGTTGCGCGTGCACCTCCAGTTCCTAGGTCATCCTATATCAAACGACCCCATATATGCGAATCAGCGTGTGTTCGGTCCCTCGCTCGGCAGAGGACACACGGAAGACGAGAACGACGAGGACATCATGACACGTCTTTCACGTATGGGAAAAGAGGACATTGCGGACGCCGTTGCCTACCACGACGAGATGGTCGACCAGTACAACAAGCGCAAGGCCGAGAAGATGACAGGCGAGACGTGCGATATCTGCGACACCCCGTTGTACAGCGACCCGGGCGTTCACGAGCTGGGCATATATCTCCATGCTAGGAGGTACCACTGCGGGGAAGGCAATTGGGACTACCAGACGGGACTGCCGGAATGGGCGCTGCCGCCGGCAGGGTACGATGGAGCGACAGAGCCGACGCAAGAGTCCGACCCGCTGGCCATAGACTTGAAGAAGCTGGGCCTGGAAGATGATACTGCCGTCCCACAAGTACCAGCTGATGCTACGTCGAACGGCGTAGCTGAGGGCGGAGATAAGAGCGTAAACAAGCCAGTGGCTGCCAGTGCAGCTGCGTGAACCTGACCAGGCACCCTGTCAGCAGCTAACACCGTATCACCAAAGACTACTGGGAAAATATTGCTTTTCATTGCACCCGAAGATGCGACATCCTCAACGCCATCTATTCCCGTCCCTGAGACCTGCATATCCAGACCTCGTATTCAGTGTTGAGCTACCGAGACCATTAACACAGATTGTGCCTAGTTATGATTAGCTATGTATTCCCAGTCGTTACATCATAGCTTCAGCTCTACGGACGCGCCGCCCTTTTCCCCACTCGCCAGCATCGCCTCCAGTACCTCGAGATCTCTCAGTGCTTCTTCGGGAGTCTGCCTCTCGTCCTGCTTGCCTTCCTGCAGCCCCTTTCCCCACGCAGCAATCTCAGGCTTGACACCATTACCCTCGTCCGGAAAGTCCTTAGCTTCCTCCTTGCCGTCGCGCGTCACCACCACCTTACCCCTTGTCACCACCACCGTACCCTTCTCACAAGCAAACGCATACTCTGATCCGCTAAAGCTCGTCCCAAAACTTATAGACATAGTTCCACTTGCTCCATTGCTAAGCTGCACCGTAGCATCGACCGTGTCCACTGGCGGTAGGTGTTCCTGAAGCTGTACGGTGAACGCACTTGTCTTGACACCCTTCACGCCCGCCCCTCCCAACACCAGCCGTGTCGCAGCAATGAAATGCACACCACCGTCCAGCAAGAATCCACCCTGGTACTCGGGCTTCTTGCGCCACGCCGTCTCGAAGTACTTCCCTCCCGGTTTGACGAAATTGTGCATGCGCATGCGGAAACCGAGAAGGCGGCCCAAGCTCTTGATCTCGGAAGCGGCGTACAGAAAAGAATCGAGAAAGCGAAAGTTTTCTGCGATAGAGAGCGTAGGTCCGGTGGCGTTCTTGTGGTACCATTCAATGAGCTCAGCCGCGGTGGCGACGTCCTTCGCGATTGGCTTCTCAGCTATGACATGTTTGCCTGCTGACAGGGCCTTCTTGATATACTCGGGTTGGACGAGTATGGGGAGACTGACACATATTAGATATGGCATGAGATACCCATTCATACATAGAATTTCATGTACATATCTCTTAATATAAAGAGAACGAAAAAAATCAATACTCACGCAATTACCACTGCTTTGACATCCTCCCTCTTCAACAACTCATCATAGCTCCTGCCTTCTTGATCTTCGCTGTAGAGATCAAGATCACCGGCCTCGGAAGCGAGGCTCTTTGCGGAAGAGAGGGTGCGCGAGTAGATGGCTTTCAAGCTCAACGTGGAGGAGGCTGCGCGGATAGCGGGCAGGTGCTCTTCTTTAGCAAAGATGCCGGAGCCGATTAGTGCGATGCCTGTTGCTGACATATCTTCAATGTATCCAAATATGAGGTGGGAACTTGAGGATGTGGTGAGGTTTTCGGGGTTGGCGGCTGTGGTGGGAATGGTGGGGCAGCTTTTCTCAATCCTCGAAATTGTGCTAGGATGATGACGTTTGTAAATCAATATTGCTACATGGGAGCTACAGAGCACGAAGCCTTGATGCACTATCTATCGAAGCGAAGACAAGAGAGGTTGGCAAAACTACTGCATTAAGGAAAGGTGGGTACTTATTCGTGATTGGATGTGTCAAGCCTTCAAACTCCCCCCCATACCCGCTGAGATGATAACCATAACGATGACCAAATCATAGTCTTCGCATACACGCTGTCTAATGAATGTGCTCACTGCGTACCGGCATCTGCTCTCGCACTTTTCCACTTCCTCCTCTCCGTGACCAGTATGAAAGCAAACGCAACAGCCATGCCCACCGCACCCAAAGCAACGGAAAACCAATATGCCGCCCTCAACCCCACAAGCCGGATCTGCGCAGACTCAAAGCTCCTATCCGAGATGGGTACCGGGGGTCCGACTATTCCCCTTCTCTTTGCCTCATGCGCGATTGTATACCGGTCAATCGTTCCCGCGAAGCCCAGCCCACACGAGATACTGTAATTCACCATTGTGCTGACAAGACTTGCAGCTATGCCTTGTTGTTCTTTCGGCAGGGATGCGGACATGAGGATGTTGGCCGCCGGATAGCTCAGGTTCATCGCCCCTGGCATGATGAGCACTGAGACGAAGGTCTGCGCCCAATATGTTTGTTCGATGGGCATAGTGGCGAGGAGGAGCGAGCCTGTCATGAAGCAGGTCATTGCAATGAACATGACGTAGCTGACTCCAAAACGCTGTATAAGCCAGACTGTTGAGAAGGCGAAGAGGACGCCAGTTATGGCTACTGGTGACGTTTCGGCGGAGGTTAAGAGTGCGCTATGCCCGCGTAGATGCTCGAGGCCTAAGTAGAGGTAGTAGGCCCAGATACCGTGGGATGCCCAGCCAGCAGCTATGCACGTCAGTGCAAAGACGGCATCTAAGCGTAACCCTCGGATTGGTATGAGAGGGAAGTCCGTGGCATAGAGTTCGACGAGGACGAACGCAACTAAGAAAAGGCACCCGACGCCTAGTAAGGTGCCAATGTAAGGATTGGACCAAGTGACCAGCGGTGCTTGATTGAGGGCAAAGTTGACGAGAACAAGGCCTGATACGCCAGTCAGTGTTCCCCAGTAATCGAACTTTGGGCGTTGTATTCCTCCTGTGGTCTTTTTCGCATTGAGGCAGTCGTTGGGGAGGAGGATGTAGGCTAGTGTTCCGACGATAAGGCAGACAATGGAAAGGACCCAGAAGCACCAGGGCCACCATGCGTGTTCAGCAAGGAGTGCCGAGAATACAGCACCTGCTGTAGCACCCAGCGGTCCGCAAGCCCCGAAACAGGCGAAGCCAATCATTCGCTTTTGGCCGACTGGGAGAGTCCGTCCGATAAGAGCGACGGCGTTAGGGACGAGGAGCGCCGGTCCTGTGTGGATTAGCTCCATGCAGGTGGTAAAAATTTCAAGTGACTTACCTATACCTTGGAAGGCGCGGCATATACTGAACAGGATGTGGTCGGAGGCATAGCAAAAGCCTGTGATAAGAGACCATATGCAGAACCATAGCCATCCAATAAGATAGATGTTCTTGTGACCATACATGTCTCCTAATCTTCCTGCAATCGTGTCAGTTCAACACTGGAATGATAGACTAGGGCAATGATTCGACGCCAGATACAAGCGGTCATGCACTGGCAGAAAGGTAAAGCACTTACCAGCAGGAAGTATAAAAGTTCCAACGCTCATGCCTATCCATAAAGTCAGCGCGTATCTCGCATACTTGAGCGCTGGATTTACGTACTAAAAGCAGCCGAAAACCAGCTCAAATTTCCGTAATCCTCGATGTGAAAGTACTCGGCCAACACCAACACAGGTGCTACCGTCTGGTTCAAAGCGGCTAAGGACAGGAATTGTGCAACGCAGGTAATCATGATGAATGCGATTTCCTTTGACTTGCTTTTCGGCAAGTCTGGAGTAGGCGGTATGGTAGGGGGTGTGGACATCCTAGACGCGTCCTCGCTTGGCAAGGGGGGATCCTCTCGTTTTTCCTCTTTGTCTTCAGCGTAGACCTTGGTATTATCCCGACTGTAGAGCCTCTCTATGTCTTCATCATCTGGTCTGATTTGGCTGAAGGAGGAGTGACCAGAAAGTCGAGCAGCAGTCCTAGCTAGGTTGACTATCGTGGGAGCACCATTCGTCGACCATATTTGCGTCCAGTACTGGGAGCTTCGCTCTGATGGCGGTGTGGCTGTTGAGGAGAAATCCAGGTATGAACTTGTGCTATTACTTGACTGCATAATTCGTGATCGTTGTGAGACCAAAGGCAAGAGCAGAGATATGACTGAGTAATATATGATATTGATACTTTCGTGTGCAAATAATGCACAAGTTCTGTCATGGAGGAAGATGCCGCTGCAGGTGCTCTGCATCATAGGACAGCTTCTACTGCGCCATCCAGCAAGGAATCATTGCGAAGACGAGGGCCCGTATGCACATACCATGGAAAGGGTACATGCCGGATCCTCTAGCGTCGATTTTGTTGGTACGTAGCGTATCATCAAGATTAGCAAAACCCACATAGCGGTAACTGTAATGGAAACAGTTGGGGCTTTGCATGCATAGCCTATGGTGGAGAGCCGGTCTACCTGTGTGCCTATCAGAAAAGGCGCCACGAGGGTCATTCAGCGGAAGGATTCACTGCTCGTATTGGACAGCATTTCGTCTCTTTGACTATGAGCGTTGTCAAGAAACGTATTTACTCGGATGCCTAATAGACCGGAGAAGTTACCATGGAAATGCAATTGGCAGTGACGGAAGCTTGCAGGACAAAGTGTCTTCCTTGTATTATGTAAAGCATATTCCCGTCTTGCTGAGTTATCGGGCTTCGAAGTAACTTGAGTTGTACTCGGGGTGATCTTCCCTGCAACCGTTATCAAAGTTTGGGAATACTAAGGCAAATGCGCGTAATACCAAACGCTGACCACTTCTCGGAGAAAGGCCAGTCGTCTCGTAATCTGTCGATCGCACGACGACCAGATCCTCTGCCAGTCCATCGAGGTGACATGGCTGAAACATAAGACTGGATGAATACTGCTCCAGATTTGGGTCAAAACTGGTTACTGGTTCTCCGCGATGGTTTGAAAAGGGAGACCATTATTGAGTGCGAATGGCCTATGCTCATAATTCTTGCGCTTCGACGGTTAGTCTTCGTGGGGGTATAAACGAATGACATCGGAACCCCACGAGGCATCCGACTAATTGAATAGCGTCGTATTCCTTTCGTTGAGCAAGAATTTCCCTTGCCATTATTCAGCCTTTGGGGCCTCTTTTGTATAGTAGCCGTCGACCCCCATTCAACTGCCAGCGAACGCCCCTCAACGGCAGCCTTCCGCCTAGAGATTCCGGTAAGTTGATATCATAGGTCCCAAACAAAGGTATGGCGCACGCGAGGGTGCGTTCCGACGGGCCCGTATTCTGACACAGGTTTTTGTGCACATGTAAATGTCATTTTCTGTCGGAATGTCGCACTCTATAACACCGATGAGGTTCAGGATAGTGTGCAGTAGTATGAACAATGGAAGGCTTGTGGAAGTATATCGTGTCGTGGTGAGTGGTGGGTCTTCCGGGACTGAGTAGACGCATCCCTGCCGCCAATCCTTGGCATCCAAACCTGCTCGCGTTACCTACCACCTACCACGGTATTCACTTGTCATCCCCAACTTCTTTCCTAAATTACAAGCAGCCATGCATACCGGTGCTTGGCGAAGTATCGCATCTTATGTGCTTTTCTCTTCCGCAATCCGAGGAGATACCTGGTACATGAAAACCTGCGGCGGCAGACGGCAAAAATACGATAATGTTAGGATAAGCTCAGCCCTTGCCGGCGCCTTCCGCAGAAGGTTACTCATCTTGCCGAACCATTGACGGGATCTACGGTTGAAAGTCTATCGAAAGCGGTAGACTATAGCAGAAAGAACCAATTGTTTCATCGTGTGCTCCGGACGTTGGATGCTTCAAAAGGTACCTCCTCTCCACTGTAAAGTACCGGTACATCGCGTACCTTAGTGGTCACCTCTAACACAGTCGGGCGCTATAGCTTATACACGGTCGCTCGTCGCCATGGTTTCGCCAAGATCTTACGTGTTAGTTACCAATTTCTTTTAGAAGAAGATATGCAAAAAGGTATCTTCTCTTGGATCTCTGCCGATCGATCGCAGATGTAGAAGCAAGTTAAAAGAGGAAATGTGCATATATGGTACTAGTACAGGCTATCACTACAGCCAGGTTATCCCGCATCCCAAGTCTCTCAAAGATTCCCCGCACAAAGCTCAGCAGTAAGCCCCATATCGTCAAAGGCCATACCGGCCTCACTAGGCGTACATCCCAGTGTCGGTTCATTCCCTGTTTCCACTCTCGCAGCAGTGCCCAATGGATCGCAGTATGAAGTCTTGCAACACTTTCCACGCGGTGCGCACTTGGCTATTCTGCAACCGCCTCCCGCTCCAAGCTGGACACCCTCTTTCCAACCTACGCATGAATGCAGACCAGGATCGTTACTGGTGCTCTCTACCGGTGTATCTTTGCAGTTTATAAAACTCAGGTCGTACCACATTGTGTTGTCGGTTTTTCCATACTCGAACTGCATCACTGGATTTGTTTGCTGATCATAGCCGTATTCTTCTGGATTCTTTCCGTACACTTTCAGAGCCGTGTTTCCATTCCCACACCTCGAGGCTTTTTCGCTCCAAGTCGCTCCTGATTTGATTGTAGCAAGTGGTCCTCCATCTGGGCAATCTCCCTGCAATCCTCCTGGGACAGACTTTATGTAGACAGTGTAAGCACATGAGTTTAATACAGTGGCTTTATCGGGCGTTATCGTCAGGGTTTTGAACGGGGGGGATGGGCCGCCGGAAGCAGCGGGAGCTTGACGTTCAACTTTCTCGGTAAGGACTCCGCGGGGGGCTCTGATATGCCATGTTTGAGAAGTATGCGCATGGAGGATGAGAAGGACGAAATATATGCTTACGGTAGTACAATACATATTTAGCGCGTGTATAAAGAAGATAAAAAGCAACGATAATGCAGTGTGATCGACGACGATGAACCAAAAGTTGGATATGAATCAGGTTGGGCTTTCGGTTGTGATACGCGTATCGATATCTGGATCTGGGTGTAACTTCGAGATACACTGTGTGTATGAAAAAGAGAGAAAGTGGAAGTCTGAAAACACAGACTCCGTATTTATACGTAGGACAGTCATACAGAAACCAAGTCACAAAGGTCAGACGCATGTTACGACTGAAGTGGCAAGACAATGGCATTTTAATAGTCATACAAGAAGTACTGCATTGACTGGCAGACCTTTCCACATGCTGTATGGGACATTATATGCCAGTCATATGCATCAAAACCACAAGACCGGCTTGTGTTTTTCCTTTCTCTACAGTCACCTCAATGGCGATGCTTGCTTTGTGTCATACCCAAATCAAAGTTATTATATCCAGGACTGTGGCCAGTCGCTCTTAAGATCGCCACCCTCTTCGAATGCACCTCTCACAAGAACACACCCGCGGCTATCGCAGCCATAGCACCGGTGCCCACACCCGCAAATCCCACTCTCGGCGTCTCCCTCGAACCCGCACCGTTATTCGTCGCCGTCGCCGCCGTGCTCGCCCTCCGACTGACCACGTCCCTGACAGCACTGAACTGCGCGCTGACCTGCTTTTCCTTGAACTCTCTCACGCCGCTCGGCAGCGCGGTATACCAAGCCGGCTTGCTATAGAACGTCGTTGTACCTTCTTCGGTAACGGCGGCGGGGATGCTGTAGTTTGCGTTCGACGAGGCGGCGGCGAAGGCGCTGATGGCAGAGTTTGCGGATGTGAGGGATGACTGGTAGGTGCTGCCGCCAGAGCTGGTCCAGTCACCGAATTTGACGAGGGCGTTGATGTAAATCATGGTGGTCCAGCTGGCGGACTGGTGGGGTGTTAGTCTGGGTGCGATGCCGAGGATGCTCCGAGACGAGTGAATGACTGGGGACAGGGAGTGTACATACGGCTGATGCGTCCGAGAATGTGGGAACCGCTGATGTGGGGACTGGAGGTTCGGTATAGACCATGAAGTCTGCTGTCGCGACACCAGCGCTCAGCACTGTCGCCGTGATAACTTTTGAAAGAAACATGGTCGTTCGCCTGGAACGATGGCGAAGCGTTCGAATTGTTCAATATTAAAAGTAAGCTGTTCAGAATGAAAGCAGTAGAACGTAAAAGCCAGAAAATTCAGGGGGAGAATGTGTCTGTGTCGATGAAGAAGCGAGTGTTTGCCGGTAGACACTAGAAACAGGACGTCACCTTTGACCTCCGCAATCGATACAATAGCCCGGTCCCCCCCTGCTGATCTCTTCGCATCGCGGCTGCTGTAGCCTGTCGCCGAGTGCGACATGGACGCGACATGGACGCGACATGGCTTAAGGTGGAGTATCTAGGCGGAGGCAATGTGTGACTCGAGCGGAAGTGCCATCCACTGATACATCTTCTGGAGCGCCCGCACAGCAAGTCAGAGGCCTTCTTGCGTAGACGGGTGCTATTGTTGATGGCGACGATAATGGTGGCGGCAGATTTAGGGAATGATGCTGAGGCTGATGGTGCATGATCACCCCAGGGTACATCCGGAAGTGGTGGTAGTCTACCTTCCGGACAGGGGAGCATTACTGCATTCGACTAGTCACGGGAATTTTGTAGGAATCGGCCATTTTGAGAGTCGGCTCACTGATCATATCTGGGGGAGCTCCAGGAAAGAAGTCGATGGATTATTATTATTGCGGACCTACAAACACTTTCTCTGACGTCACCACCGCCGTCTCCTTAAGGCCTGGCGCCCACGTGACGCCCTGCCGCCTAGCCTCCCCAGGACTATCTATATAAGCCTGCCCTCCCCCCGCCCCCTTCCTGCTCTCCACTTACCTTGCTGCAACTCCCTCGCTCATGAATGTGGGAGTTAGTCTTGATCAGTGGCATTGCACTTTGCCAACTGGTCTGGCTTCGCCTTTCTTTGGAACGGCTTGTGGTGTAATTTTTGCTGGTCGCTTCTATGCGAGAGCCTCTTGTTCTTCATTGATGTCGCTGTCGCCGACGGCGCGTTGAAGAAGAGTTGCTGCTGATGCTTGTGAAGTATATGTTGTTATTGTGTCTAGCAGAGCCATCCTCCGTCTATGACCTGCACCGTGCCAGTAATGTACTGTGTGTCGTCGGACAACAACCACGCGATCAACGACGCAACCTCCAGCGGCGTACCGCGCCGCAGTATTTGCTGTTTCCATACCTGCTCGCCGCCTCGCGCTGCGACGCTCTTCTGTTGCATGGGGCCATCGATGAGGCCGCTGTAGACGTCAGCTTCGCTCGCCCATCCTCGCCCGTGGGTACTCACGGCGCGATGCAATTGACCCTAATCTCACGATCCCCAACCTCCTTTGCCGCCGTCCTGCTCAACCCGATGACGGCGTGCTTCGATGCTGTGTATGCTGCGTTCTTTGGAAATCCAATAACGCCGCATATTGAGGCCGCGTTCACGACGCTCCCGTTGTTGTTCATATTCTGTAGCTGCGCGCGCATGCAATGCATGATACCGTGCAGATTGACGTCCATTACGAAATGCCAGTCTTCGTTGTTTAGCTCTTCCACGCGCTCCTTATTGATGACCTTGGGAATGACTCCTGCCATGTTTACCGCGCCATCGAGCTTCCCGAACGTCTCCACCGTCTTTGCTATCCATTCGTTGACTGTGCCGTCTTTGCGCACGTCTACGGATACAGCGAGGACCTTTCCTGTCGACACTTTCTCGATCTCGGCCGCCTTTTCGGATAGCGCGCTTTCGTTCACGTCGCAAATGCTGAGGTACGCGCCTTGCTTCGCCAGCAGGAGCGCCGTTTCGTAGCCGATGCCTGAGGCTGCACCCGTGAGGGCGATGACTTTGCCTTTGACGCCATAGTCAATGGGCATTGTGACGGGCTGGAGAGCGACAGGAAAACAGGGAAATCGACTTGAAAGACGAAAGACACGATTCTAGGTGCACAAATACCTTCAAATTCTGAACTACTAACCTACACGCATACAACGAGACCGACAAGGAGGCGTCAAACATCCGGGACAGCAGTTCCCGGTCTACATTTTCCGCTACCAGCCATCGGCTCTTCTCAGGACTGTCCGATGTTGTGCTCGCTATCACGCCACCAACCATCCATCCACCGATAGCCACGCCCCCGGAAGTTGTACAGGCAAAATGGCGGAAAGTCGGGATCAGGAGTTCTGTAGGTAGTGCGGGGATGGATATTGCGCTAGCACTTCCTCGACCACCACGCGGATATGCATCTCCTCTTCCACCATGTCGCGGATGGGGAATACGGGGCCTGTGGTCACCAGTCTGGGGCAGACATGTCTGGGCGAGGCAGCTATAGAGCCCGCAACAGCTTCACGCGTTCGTGGTGGGCACAGCACCTGATTTGCTAACCACCAACTACCCACTAATCACGATGAAGGCAGCTCAATGGGATCCAGTAGACCTTCTCTGCCCCCAGATATACACATCTAACAAGCCACAGGCCCAGCAAAAGGTCGTCGTAAACAAAGTTCCAAAACCTATCCCAGGCCCGGGCCAATTCCTCGTCAAGCTCGCCTCTGCGTCCCTCTGTCACTCCGACCTCATGTCCATGGCCCTCTCTCACCAAGAACCCGTGACAATTGGCCATGAAGGCGCCGGCTACATTGCCGAGATTCATCCCTCCGCAGAGAATCGCGGCTTCCGGGTCGGCGACGCGATAGGCTTCACCTACCTTGTAAACTACTGCAATGAGTGCGAGGGATGCGCAGTGCATGGCAATCATTGCTTGACGCGTAAGAGTCGTGTACAAGGCTTTGATGAACCCGGGCTGTTTGCCGAGTATGCGGCTGTGGACGCGACTAGCTGTATTGTTCTGCCAGCGAATCTGCCGCCAGAGACATCGGCACCGATGTTCTGCGGTGGGATAACAGGTACGGAGCGTCTTGGAATACGAGGACAGCACGTTGGGGATGTTGGCTGATGGGAAATAGCATTTCATTGCGTCGATTCGTGCGAACTCCAACCCGGACAATGGCTCGTAGTTATCGGCTGCGGCGGATTAGGACAGCTAGCATGTCAATATGCAAAAGCCATGGGTTTCAAGGTCGTCGGCGTAGACATAAATGACGAGATCCTGGGGATGGTAAAAGCACAAGGCGCAGACGCCGTCTTCAACTCCCGCACCAACGCGGACTACGCCGAGGCCGTGAAAGCGTTTATGGATCGAGGACCAAATAAAGGTGCAGACGCAGTCGCAGTCTTCAGCGCAGCGGATGCAGCGTATCGAAGTGCGCCAAAGCTAGTCAAATTGGGCGGCGTCATCATGGTTGCTGGCTTGCCGAAGAATGGTGTCACTTTCGATGCGTTGGACATTGCCAGGGGCACCTTTAGAATCAAGGGCGATAGTACAGGGATTCCGTCGAGAATAAAGAAGGCAATTGATTTCACGGCGAAGCACAACATCAACCCCGAGATTGAAATACATAAGAGCTTGGACGACGTGAATGAGATGGTAGAGAGGATGAGGAAGGGTGAATTGACGAAACGACAGCTTGTGCAGTTCACATGAGTTTGAATCAATATATATGGGCTCTCACCATCTCGGCACCCTTTTTAATTCGCTTTTTATTGCTAATGGTCATAAGCCTTCAAAATCTCGTCAAAAAACTGCTTTGTTCGGTCCTTCAGATCCGGATGCGTAGCAACCCATCCCCTATCCTCTCTGATACCTTCTAGTATCTGTCTCCCCACATCCTCCGCTGGTATCCTCCTCGCCGCTCTCGTAGAAACCTCCACCTTGAGCGGCTCGCCAAATCTCTCTGGCCTACTCCTCTCGCTCATCATAATCTCAGTTTGTGTACCAGCAATCACCACCGTCGTGACACCGACACCATACGCGGCAGCCTCCGGGCGTAGGGCGGCGCCTAGAGCATGCACAGCAGCTTTGGCAGACGTATAAGGCCCATGCAGGGTTACCCAGTTCGGCACCATACCAGCTTGCGATCCGCTAATCACGATATGGCCAGACTTGCGAGCCACCATGTCCGGGTAGAACTCTTGGATGCAGTACGTAGTCCCATGGAGCACGACACCATATATCCAATCCCAGTCCTCTTCCCTATGTTCGTGGAAGGGACCGCTCGTTGTTACGCCAGAGTTACAGACGAGGATGTCGACTTGCAATTCATCTTTCGTGATTTCGGACTTGAGATTCTTGACAGCAGCTCGATCGGAAACATCGCAGACTATGTCGAGGACTTTGACGTTGGGGTAGGCTTCGCGAATCTTGTTTGCACCGGCGTTGAGGCGATCTTTGGAGGTGGAGGAGATGATGATGTTGGTGCCTTGTTCTGCAAGTTGGAGAGCGAGGGCTAGACCGATACCGGTTCCGCCACCGGTGATAAGGGCTGTTTTCCCTTTCAAGTCCTTCATGTCGCAGTTGAGATAAAGATCCTGGTGTCAATTGGTGGGGTGATGATCAAGATTTGTGGACTGCAATTCAATATTGTTGAAGAAGGGCGAAAAGCTCGATTTCCCATCTGTCAGTGGGCTTTGAAGCCTCTCTTTTGGCCTTCGAAATGATAGTGAATTGATTCACTAAGCATTCTCTAAGCTGTGTACAGGTGAGGAAGTATTCAACCGCCAACAAGGTCGAGGCTGCATTGCGGTTGTGGCGGGGTAGCTCTTCCCGGGCGTTATCATCTCCGATGAAGTCATGCGGCAACGCATACCCGAGCTGTTGTTTTCCTTTTCCATTTAGTACCAGTGAGCACAGGCTCTAGGGTCGATGATTAGGAAGCATTTGTCTTCAACCCTTGACCAAACATACCTCTCAACCTCATTGAAAATACACTACTTCCGAACACAATGGCAACGAACATCAAAGGCACAGGCATCCTTTGGGTAACAGGCAACATTTCTAAATCTGGCCCGCTTACCGAACCCGAATTCACCAAATGGTACGACAAAGACCATGTCCCCGAGATCGTCGAGACCTCCGGCATCGACAACGCCTTCCGCAGCGTACACGTCGACAAGGCATCTCCCTATGGTACATCTGGATGTCCAAAGCCGTTCCTGACATTCTATACCACGAAAGACTTGGCTTTTACGCAGGGCGACGAGTTCAGGAAAATCAAGGTGAAAAGCGATTTGCTACCGGGCTCACAGATTATTTATGACTTGGCAGATATAGATGTTGGGTACTATGCACTGATTGGGAAGAGTGGGAAGGCTAGCAGTGAAGGTTTGAAGTTCTTTTTGACTTCGGCTATCGAGCCTAGGCCAGAGGAGAAGGATGAAGATGTGAATGCGTTTTTTGACCAGGTAAGATGGTGCTGGAAACATGTTGGCCAGATGCTGACGATGACTCAGCAAACGGCCACGATTTCGAAAGTTCAAGGCTATTTACACTCGCGTCGCTTCAGGCTTCAGTATGCGAGGACAAATGCGCAGTCGAGGGTGCTGAAGGGATTAGCGCCGGCGAGTAATGAGCCTGCGCCTGAACCGCCGACATGGATGGTCGTTCATTCTTTTTATACAGAGCCAACGAGTGATGTTAGAGAGATAATTACGAAGGACAGGCATGAAGTATTGAAGAGGGCGAAACAGAATCAGACGGATGCTTATAGACTAGCCAAGGCGCAGGGGAAGGGAAGGTTCTTTGACGAGGACGAGGACGGCATTCCGCAATGATGTGGAGTGAGAGAGGGAAAAGATCGTTCGATGCTTGAGACTCTACACCGAATTATCCTAGTTGCACATCACAGATCTCAATCTATGTCACATCAGTTTAGCTCCCGAATCCGCACCCCCACTTTATGCACGCACCCTAAAATGCCGCAGGGAACAGAAAATCACAAGCTCTTAGGAAAACAAACTTCCAGAAAGGCTGTCGGACGTCAAGCGTGGACCTAAGACATTCCCGAAGGATCTCCACTGGGCGACACATGACAGCTTCACTGATGCTCAAGATTCCGGGGGTAACGGGAAACCATGTCCGAGGCAAACGAAGGTATATCTCCATAGGCTTGGGATGAATAAAATCGAAGACCCATTCATTTATATTGCGCTTGCTTCATTAGCTCAAACATTGGGGGTCGCGCTGTAACTTCACAATCACGAAAAAATATCGGACGATCCAGCACCGGTCCACAACACACCACCTCAGGCGAGCTTCACCTGATTGATTCGTACGCAACATCTGAGCCAGCCCCAGCTCGTTTTCAAAATAAAAAGGATGCTCAATTGCCTCTGCCAGTAACTTTCCCATTTGCTATCTGCAAACGAGAAACCACACTGAGAGGCATTGAAACATCTTTTTATTTTTATTAAGCAAAAATCATTTTGCCATCATGCCTCCAGTTAGTCAATTTCCCCCTGCACGCGTCTTTCTGAAGAACATGAACATTGGAAGCATTGGCAATATTGCTGTGGGACCAGCGAGACGAGCATCGTTGACGTCGAATTTGATGCCTAGATACACAACCACGTCTTTAACCACGTCGCAATTAGTGTCGCGGACTGCGATGCAGCTTGTGAATGGTACAACAAAGTCTTCGGGTTTAAAAGGATCCGGTAAGCTGAAATACCCTGCTTTCCTCCATCCAAACATCTGAATGAACAATTGCTCACTCTTCTCAGCAACGACCGCCTAACCCTCCGCTCCGAAGCCCCGGGTGCACCAATCTTCTCTATATACCCCTCCAACCTCAAAAAGCTAAAAATAGCTTGGATGTCCTGTGGCAATAGCGTCGGCTTCGAAGTCTTCGAATTCCAAGACCCGCCGCACCAGCCGGTGCCTGAATTCGAGTATACCAGAGCGGGATTCTTTCATATTGCCGTCACGGCACCAGATGTTGAGGAAACTTTACAGCGGGCTGTAAAAGAGGGTGGGAAGCAAGTTGGAGAAACTGTGAGCATGGGTGCTGATGTCAAGGCGTTGTATCTAAGCGATCCCTGGGGGAATGTTGTTGAGGTTTTGAGCACGAGTTATGAAAGTCTTATGGCCAACGCAGGATGAAGAGACTGCGTATGATTTCCTTTTGTGTTTGGGAGGCATGAAAAGGCATAGAAACTAGCCTGGGAGAGAAGAAGAAATACTGCAATTTCAAATGATGTACCACTCCAGATAACTCATGATGCGCCAGTGACCAGATATTGTGTGTGGCTTTTCTAATCATCCCCACGCAGCAACAAGTAATAGACAAAAAATTCTAGGTATATACTAGGTGCTCTTGTGCGTTGATTTGAAAAGTGCGGGATCTGACGTTCTAACTTACGTAAAATCTATTATATGATAGCACTCTAGCATTTTCATAGTAATGAATGATAACAGATTGGAATGATAACAGATTGAGATGCACAGACTTCAATCGGAAAAGGTAACAATATCAATTACAACCTATAAATCTTTTCGTGGTGTTAGCTTTAGTTTGAGGCCAGGCTTGATCCAATTATTATACACCACCATATTTTCATACTCATTCCTCGGATCCCACACCTTATTCTCTCCGTACATCTCAACATCATTCCACCACAGCAGTTTCCCAATGATCAATCTCATTTCCATATAACTCAGGTTCCTACCAATACATCCCCTCGGCCCCAGCGAGAACGCGTTGCTAGCGGACAGCTTGTCGCTGCGGCTATTGGTGTTAGGGTTGGCAGCATCGCGGTCGAGCCAGCGCTCAGGGATAAACGAGTATGGCTCCGAGAAGTTACGAGTAGAGTGTGTAGCCGCCCACATGCACACACTGACAGTAGTGCCGCCCGGGACAAAATGACCCGAGACGGTGTCACCCTCCGATGGGACAGTTCGGACAAAGCCAATCGGAGCTGAAGGAAACATTCGGAGGCCTTCCTCAATCACGGCGGTGAGATAGGGAAGCTTACTGAGCGCTTCAAAGTTGAGCTCCGCGTCACTCTTGAAATTCTCGCGAATCTCTTGCGTCAATCTATCTAGAACGTGTCTGTGTTCTTTCCTCGTGATCAAGTTAAAGAGTCCAGTCAGAAATCCGGCCGTTGTCTCAGTTCCAGCGATGATAAACAGAGCGCCGTTGACGATGACCTCGTTGAGATTAAGGTCGCCTTTGTCTTGCTGCTTCATGACATAATATAGAAAGTCGCGGTGGTCGCTCTGCGTTTGTTCCATGCGTTTCAAGATCTTCTCCCTGCTGTAGTCAAGATGATGTTGCCGTGTCTTTCCGATGCGGGCGGGTATGCACCATTGGAGGAAGCGTTGAAGAGGGCTGCCTGTTTCAGCCATACGGCGAGTGGCTTGTTCGATTGCGCCGGCTTTGATAGATTCACTGATTAGTGGGACCCAAAAGCGGAAACCCTCTATTCAAAATTAGGATGTGCGATCGATGTATTCCAGGATACTACGCACCGCTGGTAAGACATCCGAAAGGCTCCCCCAGCGCCATGTCCCCAATTACATCAAAGGTCGTATAGGCGAACCAATTTGTTACATCCACAATACCATCACCCTTCGCGAAGTCGCGCATTTTCTGGGAGAAGATATTCACGTAGTTCATGACAATATACTCTTGCTCCAGAAGTGCTTTAGTAGAGAAAGCGTGAGAAAGGGCTCTTCGTTGGCGCGCGTGATCGGTGTCATTAGCCATTGTTATGGTGGAAGCACCATGGACTGCAGCTATTGAGCCAACGTGAATTGGATCTTTGTGGAAGTTCTTGTGGCCGGGTCGCGAGCCATAAATGTCCTTCCATGCGGATTCGTCGTCGAAGCAAAGTTCGTTAGGTGATACACGAACTACCGGACCGTACCTATCGTGGCAAGCCTTCATGTAGAAGGGTATCCGACCGCGAAGTAGGCTCCATATTATTGGAATCTGATTCCGTAAGCATTGGGCAGCGAGTCTTGACAGAGATCATACCGGTGTCAGACGCGACCATAATGGGCCTGGAAACCTGGCAAGAGGATGGAAATACAATCGGTAAATCGCGATCGAGAAGGTATAGATGAAAAGCTAGCAAATTGTAAGACCCAAGCCTCATAATTCTGCAATTCGAACTTACCGCGCCCCCCAAGGCAATCGCCGCTGCAATTGAGGGCCCTAAATTTGCGAACGGTAAAGCGTTCCAGTTCAACACTGCCATATCGTGGTCTTAAAAGTATTCTCGTTCTTCTTTGGGGACGATATTATCAATTCATTCGTGGACACCTGATAGACATATGCACTTTGAACATTGGATAACTCATCTCGGCTTCCTCAACATGCCCCTCCGGAAGTTAATTTCCGCCCCATGTTCGCAATGCATTGAACTCCACGCCATTTCACATGTTAGCGGCGGGAACATAAGGTCCAAATGCACCGGAAATATGCATGCAAGAGCGGGAGTGATGTGGAGAAGGATATTGTAGAAGGCGGGGTTCGGAGAAGGACTGCCTAAACGCGCTAGGCAAGGGCCTGTTTTCCCTAGATACTATCTTCCATCTTCCCCTCTTCCATCTAGGGCATTTTTCATCCTGAAGATAGCCTCCATGAACTTCCCGTATCCCTGCACGTGATTATGGGTCTTTCCCGGGATGTAGCGTCGCGTAGAGAAGACGCGTCCGATGAACCGAATCAACCTCCATGCAACCAACCTAGCAGCCCAGTTCAGGATCTAATGAAGTCGTGAATTGACTTAATTCTCAAGACATTTTGTACGTAAAGTGATTGCTAGGAGGCATTTATTCAAAGACCATGGCCACCAACGTTCCATTCAGCGACCAAAAGAGCGGACAGAGTAACGGGAACAGGAAGGGAGTGTTGAAAATAGCTGGTGTGTCTGGTGGAGTGTTTGACCGTTTCCGAGCATTTACGGATCTCGCAAAAGATGCTAGTATTCATGGTGTGTCAAGTCGATAGGGTGATATCAATATCGAAGACTTACAGACGAGCAGTCCTCTTCGGCGATTGGATCTCAGAGATCAGTATGACATTCCGCGGAAACGAGCGTGCGACTCGCGCACTCGATGCTGAGCAAACAGCTTTTGAGATGAGTTTCGTCGCTATGCTCAAACCTGCCATCAAGGATATCGCGAAGAACAAGCAAAAGGTCGCCGTGAATGCGGGTTCTTGCGACCCAGAGGCACTGGCAAATATTGTGCAGCAGCTTGTCAAAGACCACGGCACCAATCTCAAGGTCTCGTGGGTGACGGGTGATGATGTCACTGAGAAATTCATGGCGATGTTTGAAAATGGCGAAACTTTTCCATCACTCCCTTCAGACCTATCAATCGAGCAATGGGGACAAGATCCAATATGCGCACAAGCATATCTAGGAGGGGTCGGCATTGCAGAAGCTCTTCGACATGGTGCCGATATCGTGATTTGCGGGAGGGTGGCAGATGCTGCCCCAGTTGTTGGAGCGGCAATGTGGTACCACAATTGGGGGCGGGAAGACTTTACACAACTTGCGTACGCGCTCGTAGCAGGTCATTTGTTAGAGTGCAGCTCTTACGTTACCGGGGGATATTATACCGGTTTCAAGAAGGAATTGCTCTTTGCAAACAACTGTACTAATCTTGGATTTCCTATCGGGGAAATTGAGGCGAACGGCGAATTTATACTCACCAAAGAAACGAATGCGGGCGGAATTGTTAACATCCGAACGGTTACTGCTCAGCTGTTGTATGAAATCCAAGGCCCGTTGTATTACAACAGTGACGTTACTGCACGGTTTGATGGTATCAAACTCACTAATGAAGGACCGAATCGAGTACGAGTCACTGGTGTTGTTGGTTTGCCACCTCCACCGACCACGAAAATTGGAATTACTGCGCGAGGTGGATGGCAAGCTGAGGTACATTTCTTCTTGACTGGTCTAGACATCAAGGAGAAGGTCGAGCTGGTCAAACAACAAACCCTGGAGTCCATGGGCGACTATCAGAAGGAGTTCCAAACACTGACCTTCAATGTAACCGGCTCAGTACCGACAAATCCCAAAAACCAAGCAAGCGCGACAGTAGACCTTCGCATCTTCGCCCAGAGCAGGAATCCGGACTTGATGTCTGCAGGAGCACACAAAGGTGTCGCGCCAGATACACCCTCCTTTGGGAAGTGGTGTATCGAGAACTGCTTACAAGGGTATCCTGGTGGGACTCCGGCGATGGACCTACGACAAAGCGTTGGAAAACCATTTTTCGAATACTGGGTCGCCCTGTTTCCACAAGACCAAATCGATCACAAGTTACATGTATTCGACGGGAAGACAATATCAGTACCGCCACCTACTAATACCCAAGTCTATCCTAGACAGCAAGATTCATACGACACTTCATCGCCACTTCTACTTGACACATGGGGCGGGACTGTACGAGCACCATTGGGTCACATCGTCCACGGACGATCCGGTGATAAGTCATCCGATTGTAATCTGGGACTGTTTGTGAGGAATGCAGACGAGTGGGATTGGCTACGATCGCTGCTTTCAATTGAGAAGTTGCGAGAATTACTCGAAGAAGAGGATACAGGGAAGAAGATTGACAGGTTTGAGATCCCTGCACTGTTTGCAGTTCATTTTCTCCTGCGCGATCATCTGGACAGAGGCGCAAACTCGAGTAGCTCGTATGATATATTAGGGAAGAATGTTTGTGAGTATGTGAGATGTAAGCTAGTGGACATTCCGAAAGTATTCTACGACAGAGGCACAATATAGAATACCTAGGAAGAGGTCTTTATTTGCCTTCTTTAAACTGAATCTTTATGAAGTTGACTTGCTCGTAAAGATTCCAGGAAATGAAGCTTTGGAGTATATTCACATCCAAAGCAACCGGATTCAACGTACCTCGGTCGACAAAAGTCGCTTCCGCAACCATGCACAGCCGCCTAGGACAAACTCAAGTCAGTATGAACTCTCAATGCGGGGTATTGATATACCACCTACTTGCCTACGACCTACCAGCGGGCCGGATATGCTTCTCCAAGCTAACTTTCCGTCACGCTTGTTGCAAATTACATGTCTCTAACGCAGCTGCCTGCGTCCTTGTATACAAACAGTACTGTCTCTCGCAAATTCTCATTTTCACGACTTTATTCTCAGAAACTATCAATATGGGCGAACCAAAGAACCTACCATTCATCCGCGTGCAACTATGCCTCAGAAAGAAAGACGATGTCACCGATGAGTTCTTCCACAACCACTGGAAAACAAATCATGTTAAGCTCGCGCTGGAGAACAAGACCTTTGTCGATAAAGTCATTCGCTACAACCAAGTATGTGCCTTTAATTCTTGTCACTATAAACGATTCACCACGATACTAACATCTATCGCAGTTTCATACTTCGCCCCGTCTAAAGGAAGCTGCGCGAAACTTCACAATCCCCGTACCAGAATACGATGGAATCGCAGAAGTGTGGGTGAAAGACGTTGAGACGTGGGAAAGTATCGTGACCGATCCAGCATTTGTGGCAGCTATTGCACCGGATGAAGATAACTTCATCAAGGCACCTATTCACATTATGTTGGGGTATGATAACACTGTTGTTGGAGATGCCGTGAAGACGAAGTAATGGGCAGATGAAGAATACGAGCTTTGAGCAACATGGAACTTGCATGATTTGTGTTAGGAAGTACATCTTTTATCAACCAAGCTCCGGGGTGTCGGCAAATGAGAATGGTTGTAGTTTAGATGAATAGCGATCTCCAATAACTTCAACCTTTTCAATCTCTTCTCGTATTTGCCGCACTTCTTCGGGCGTGAGTTTGACGTCGATAGCACCAACGTTTTCTTCGAGGTACTTGATCTTCTTCGTGCCCCTTTAAACTATTAGCCACTCCCCAAGAATCGAATAAGTCCAGAACACGTACGGTATAGGTATGATGTCATCACCCTGTGCTAACAACCACGCAAGAGTTAACTGCCCGCTCGAACATCCCTTGGATGCCGCGAACTCCTGTAGCTTCTCCACTAACCTGAGATTCTTTGGAAAGTTTTCTTTGCTGTATTTTGGGGCGTTTTTTCTGAAGTCTCCTTCCTCAAAGTCGTCCGGGCTTTTGATCTGACCAGTCAAAAATCCACGACCGAGTGGACTGTAAGCAACGACAGATATGCCGAGCTCGCGACAGGTACGTAGGATATCGATAGATGGCGATTCAATGTCAAGAGAGAAGGGGCTGTACTCCAGCTGGACCGCGTTGATTGGATGTGTGGCATGAGCACGCCGAATCGTCGCGGCGGAAACTTCGCTTAGGCCTATTGCACCAATCTTCCCTTTCCTTCAATACTGGTCAGCAGTTATACCGTATCAGTTATGAAGACTCACTTCTTCAACTCCGCCATCGCAGCAACCGTCTTCTCGATGGGCGTCTTCATATCTACGCGATGAGCATAATACAAATCAATGTAATCCACACCCAGTCTCTTCAAGCTTGTTTCACAAGCCTGGATTACATACTCGGGATCACTTCTGATGCAGAAATTCCCCTCGGCATCTTTCGTGACCCCGAACTTTGTGGCGAGGAAGATTTGATCGCGTTTCCCAGTGCGTTCGAACCATAAGCGCAAGAGATCCTCGTTGTCCAAGTCTATTATGCATCAGAATGCGATCCTTATAGTGCAAGAAAACTCACAAACGTCTGAGGTATCCCAAAAGGTTGTTCCTAGTTCAAGCGCTCGATCGAGAACTGCTAACCTCGCTTCATTCTCATCGACTTTTCCGTATGAGAAGCTTAGCCCCATGGCACCAAAGCCTAGAGCTGGGACTTGGGGACCATCTTTTCCTAGTCGCCGAGTTTGAAGAGGAGACATGTTGTTATTGAGCACTCGAGACTACAGTTAGTGGAGATGTGAAATGTAAATAATGATGCCACAAGGTCGTGATCGAAAGGGAAACGAAGCACATGAAGAGAAAGAGAAGACATGCTGCAAACATTAACTAGGCAATTTTTCAGGGTTGAGATAGGACGAAGATGTGATTGCCTATGCTCGGGATTATACTTCCGGCACCTTCTGGGCTAGCTCGACCACTGGATATTCAAAGCATTGCATCTCAAGGAAGCAACTTCCTGGCCTATTGTTCCACCAAGGTAACCTTGTGGAACGTAAGACTGGCGCATCAGGTTGTACAATAATCCCCGCTCGCATCTCAACATGGACTCGTCACGATTGCACAGTCCGCTACCTCAACCCCTGTCATCCGGGTATCCATTTTCCTGGTCAGCTCCGTCCCGAAAGTCAAAGAATACACCAAAGTGAAATCGGCCTGTTGGCGTCAATCATCATCAAGTAAGAATCTAGGGTAGTCCCACCTGGCTATTCCGGCACCATGTGTAGACGCCGCGGCCATCACGCTCTAGATGCATCCCTTTCACATCACCACTTGTGGCTCGCTCCCTTAAGCACTAACAAGAAACATGGTGGCTTCTACAAGTCTTTTGAGGTGCACATTATCCGGGTGAATGGTACCGCTTGTTGTTCGAAGGGGCCAGATTGGATGATGATCATCCTCCAAGGTTCGCATGAACATTTAGTCGTCGAGCCGTCGAACACGCGTACCCCTGTGATAGAAATACATAAGGTTGGCAACATTCCATCCTCGCCACTGTCGACTTTTTCCATAAAACTTTTCCAACACTACTATGGTCGCAATGCCAGAGAAGCAGAACACCGAACACGTGGAGAATTCCCTAAGCCCTCACGAGAGCCATGTAGCGGGTGAGTTGGGCGAACGCGGGTTCGCAGGAGAAGCTGATGAGCTGCCGAGAGGTTATTTCTACTCGCCATTCTTCCTGGGAACTACAGTAGCCATCGGCTTCAATTTACTGGCTAGTATAACCAGCACATCTTTATCGAAAATTAGTATTTACTTACAAGTTATTAGGCATCCACCGGTGGTTTCGCTCTGGTGGCTCCCGTACTCGGTCAAATATCTGAGGCGCTGGGCCCTACGAACAGTATCATTTGGCTTTCCCTTGTCTATACTCTAGGCCTCGCCGTTGGCCTCACTCTCGTTGGTAGGCTCTCTGATATCTTTGGACGCCGTTGGTTCTTCATTGTCGGGACAGCAATTGGTACGTAACGCCCAGGTGTTATAGGCAGTGTGTTGAACGCACTCTTGAACGACGTGCACCGAAACTCCTCCAGATGAGCTCTTATAGGTTTGTACTAACGTACCCAGGCTGCATCGGTGCCATAGTATGTAGCACCGCAAATACAATCCCGGTGCTTATCGGTGGCCAAGTGTTGATTGGATTATCGGCATCGACAGGCTACTCCTACGCTTTTATTATTGGGGAGCTTGTCCCGGTCAAATACCGCTTCATCTTCAATTCGATCATATTTGTCTTCTCACTGCCAACGGCAGGCTTCGGAGCAGCCATTTCAACACAATTCGTTGTTCGTACAAATGCTGGGTGGCGATGGGTGTACTATCTCCTGATCATACTCAACGGTCTCACCACACTGTTGTACGCAATATTCTACTTCCCACCAACCTTCCATCAGAAACATGGCCGAGATTCGATCATGAAGTGGTTGAGGAACTTCGACTATGGAGGCCTTCTTCTCTACACCGCCGGTCTCGTTCTCTTTATCCTTGGACTGTCTTCCGGTGGCTCTCTCTATCCATGGACCGACGCAAAAGTCATCGCGCCTATTGTTGTTGGATTCCTCTGTCTCATCGCACTGTTTGTATACGAGTCATATGTGGACCTAAAAGAGCCACTGATTCCATTGCACTTCTTCAGGCACCGTGGTTGGGTAGCTGCAATGATGAGCCTGTCGATTGGTGCATCAGTATACTACTCTCAAGCAATCATTTGGCCACAAATGACAACAAATGTATACGCTCGAGGGCGTGTGGAGTGGGGAGGTATTGTTTCGTGTCTTGTTGGCATTGGGATTACGATCGGTGAGATTATTGGCGGTACTGTAGCAAAGGTAAGTCGAGATGCTTACGCATCAACAAATTCATACTGACAGACCGCAGAACTTCGGCCACTGGAAGATTCAATGCTTCTGCGTTATCACGCTGGGAACAATCTTCCTCGGTCTTGGAGCTCTTTGTAACCCCAACACACCCAATACCGCCATGGCTCTAGTCTTTGTAGCAACGGCATTTATCGGCTGGAACGAAGCCCTTGTGCTTCCGATTTGTACGATAGCAATTAGAGACCAGGGGGAGATTGGCACTGCAGCTGGAATTGCAGGGTCGTCTCGCTCAGCTATCTCGACCATTGCCTCGACAGTGTACTCTGCAGTTCTAACTGCACGAGTGTCGGAGACGCTGAGTACGCAAATACCACCAGCAGTCATCGGAGCCGGCTTACCGGCATCATCGGTAACAGAATATATGACTGCCATCGCCGCCGGTGGAACCCAAAAGCTGCTTGATGCTGTTCCAGGGTTAACTCCAGAAATCCTAGCTACGGGCGCGGAAGCATACCGATGGGCATATTCGGATGCTTACCGGACCATTTTCCTGACTTCTCTTGCATTTGGTGGGCTGGGTGTCATCTGCAGTCTCTTCATCGAGGATATCGATACGATGATGGGTGGTAAGATTGCTGTCACATTGACAGGAAGAGAGAAGGAAAAAGAGGATCCGAAAGAATGAAAACACAATAAAAAGAACGGGAAGGGTTCTTCGAAGATGCCAAATATGTCTGTATATATAATGTATGTGTACTACGACTCTTATAATGAAGATAATATTAGTACGTGCCTGGAACGATTGCGTGCCGTCCACCATCAGACATGAGTATATTTCCATCTAAGTACTTGTAAGCTTTGTATCTAAACTCACCGCGGGAGGAGCGGAGTAATACTCACTGCAATAAGCTCCAGCTCGGCTGACCATATATAGAAGTGTGCCGCCTGCATCTTCCACTGATCCCGTTCTCGTCGCGGGGCAAATGTTCGGATCAACGGAACCATCCTGTGTCCAGTCGTTCTTGCCGATGAAGTCCTACAGTTTCTTGGTTAGTTTGGTTCATGTTCTTGCCACAAATAGTCATACCGCACTCATGTCACTAGGATAGATCCCCGGGCAAAAAACATTAGCCCGTATATCAAGTCTCCAGTCAGCCAGCATAGTCGTCAACTGCTTCACCATGGCGACGATAGCAATCTTGCTCCCTGAATAAGGGAATCCCATCCCCGGCCTTCTTGCAAATGCGCTAATACTGCTCGTTACGATGATCTGACTCTTTACTCTCGAACTCATGCCAACTTCACTCTCGTTTCCCTTCGATAAGAGCTTCATGAAGGCAACGAACGTATAGAACGCTGCTGTGGCGTTGACCTCAAAGGCTTCGTTGAAGTTTTCGCGTGCGGTTCCCCAAAGATACTTGTGAGCTTCATCCAATGTCGGTTTACGATCTTTTGGGAGACCGTAGAGATTTGGTCCGCTTGCGCCTGAGTTGGCAATCAAAGCGTTGACGTAACCAACTTCCTCCTCAACCTGCGCGGCTGCAGCTGCGAGGGAGTCGTTTGATGTGATGTCACATTGAATTGGGACAATTGACTTGTTTGGCTGTACGATATCAGTTTCCGGTTTTCATCGCCGTTAGAGAGCCGATGTACTGCAGCTGAGGCAACTCCATCTAGTTTGTCCTTTCGACGACCAAGGATGTATACTTTGGCCGCTCCATTGACGTCAAGCGTCTCCGCGAACATTGCCCCGATACCTGTGATGTGTCACTGACAAGACTAAGAGATTTTTCTCCATGGAAATTTTACCCGAACCACCTCCCGTAATCACGAATACCATCCCCTTTATATTGAACAAACTTGCCGCCTCAAGAGTTGACATGGCGATCCTCCTCAATTGATACACTGAAATGGGCCTAGAGTTGGTAGAGAAATATTTCCTAGAACGGTACGTCAAAACAAGAATAATGTATGCGACCTTGGTGAAGCTTCAACCTGAAGGTAGCATCCTCATAATCGGTCCTGATATAAACACCACCATTGCCTGTACAATATCCGATTTGGTGAAATTGCAAGTCTTACGATTGACACAGGAACTGTAGAGCCATGTAAAAGAGGGGCTGCGTTTTAATCGGAAAACGTTCCTATTGGTCGCTTAGATGCATGCGAAGCATGTAGAAAGAGTGAAGCGACGTCTTGAGGTATGGTTGCAGTGACGTCACTCCCACTGGCCTAACCGTACAATTATTGTCTTCGCACAAACAGAATTACAACATGTGTTTTCTTCGAATTCTCGCATGAAGTCTGCACGTAAAAGTCAATATGGTGAGACTGCGACCCATCAATCAAGGTTCATTTTCGAGACAACGATGGTTCTACAAAGTGCTCTCGAGCTTACGGTGATCGGCATACAGCGTAACTTTCCTTGTTCATTGAGACCTGGGCGATCTAGGCTAGAAGGAAAGTCTCCAAGTGAGAGATCTAGAACTTTTGTGCGCTGAAAAAATAGGTGAAAACTCTTCGGCTTCGAGGTGTTGCGATCGCGGCTCCACCGAGCCGTTGGCTCCATCCATGGATACGGCCTGGGTACCAAAGACAGACAACGGGACCAGTTTATACTTTATACTTCCTAGTGGCATAAGAACCGTCGTAACTGAACCGGAATGCCGGAACTAGCCACTCTTTTCCGTCTCGACTTCCCAGCCGCCCATCACTTTCCCCTCAAAATTATTCAAGGCAATTATTTGAAAACTTCACAAATCACGTCGAGGCCGGAGTCAACGGATTGCCAGCTATCCCGTTCCTAGGATGGTACAAATGTACCTGTCGATCATCCGCAAATTTTTACAACATACGAAAATTGATTGGCCCGTACCTGATAGCTTCGCCAGATTCCGACGCTTTTCACCTCTACTTAACTCGTTCGCGCCAACTTCCCGGCGCTTTCCTAAAAGTTTTAAAGTTTGGACCATGTATGATCCGCTGGTGGGTTTTCGCGGTCGCTGCCGGATCTTCGGCAATCACCCTTCTACGTCACTGAACCGTAACGGCTACCGAAGAGTAACGTGACTGTAAAATAACGGCGCAATGAGAGCCACTCCTACCACCTAGTGGTATTTAGGATGAAGTCGCCAGCGTCTCGCTTTACTCGGTGCCTCTACGTGACCCCACTGCGGCCAGAGGTAATGAAACGAGAGAAACTTCGCGCGCGTTACCTTGTTTCTTTCATCGCCGCGACAGCGGCGACATCCGATGATACACTCTTTTCTCATTCCCACGCTCCCTCTTTTCAAAGTCTTTTATCTCTCTTTGGTAGAGAAATTAGGTACCGCGGTTCAACTTACAGTAGCTACTGAGCGTGGCGTTCTTAGTCCGCGCTTGTTCTCTTCCCAGCCTGTCACTCACGAGTCTCGAAGCCGTTCTGCAGGTCCGAAGTGGAGCTATGGCAAACCGCTTCACATCCTCGACGCCACCAAACCAACGTTCTCCCCGTGCCGTCATTACTAGTGGAGTAATCACTTCTAAGACGGGCTCTCATTCGCACGATTCACTTTCCTCCGTCATGGTCTACGACGCCTCCGCTGACGGTGCCGTTCCTCAACAAAAATCCAAATTATTTCCATGGGTGTACGTGGATAGTCTAGTCGTCGATGCCCGAGCGCCGGCAACCGAGGGTATATATTGCTCTGGGGAATGTATAGTGAAGAGTTCAGACAAATCGACGCTCCTTTCTTGCGATTTGATATTCAATCATTTTGAACCGGGTGTTCAGTTACCTTCCTTTTACCTTATCTAAGCGCTGGATTAAACGCTTTCTCCATCGAATCGACAACACTCTTTCGATTAACGAAACATATCAAACGACACTTCTCAATTTTTTCAAAATGGTCAATACCATCTTTACCACCCTTGTGCTGCCAGCTCTTGCACTGTGCGCTCCTCATCCTCAACACCGCCATGGACATTTCCGCTTCCAAAATACCGCAACAACTGCTACTACTGCTGCTGTTGCTGCTACGTCAACACCCATTGTCGCAAGAGACGATGTCTCCACCCTTTCTGCGTCCTCTGGCCAGGTCCTACTCAAGAACAACTGCAACTACACAGTATCTGTTCAGCCTTACCCAGGATCTGGTTGCAGCTGCGGCGAGGGAGGTGATGTCGAACCCGGATCCACCTGGAACGATACTTTGAGCGACTGCTCCGGCGGCAACACTTCCCTGAAAGTCTACCGCGAAGAGGCTTCCACGCCAATGCAATTCGAGTATGGTCTTGCCTCGAATAACGTCTGGTATGTCCACTTCCTCCCATAATCTAAACCGCGTATACTTACATACTCAGGTACGACATGTCCTTCATCGACTGCGTCGCTTCAGGAAGTGACTTCAGCGCCTGTGCCGGTGGAGGTTGGGCCATGAAGGCCAACACCAACTGCCATGCTTACTCTTGCACTGGCGGATCAGAGTGCTGCACTCAAGGGTACTGCGACCCGGAAGCTACCGGTGTTGACCCTGCTCCCAACGCTGGTTGTGGTCCTGACCAAGGGTATACGGATTCCAGCGATCTCGGTATTGTTATTGAGCTCTGTAGTTCTTCTTAAGTCAAGGAGAGTTGCATTTGGGCTGGAATCGCAGTAGATGCGTAGCTAGTTTGCTATCGCGTGCCCTATGTAGAGAAGCTTATACGAGATCACGAAATGAAACGACAATCTTCTTCAATCCAATGATGTTTCTTGTTTCATGTCCATTTATAGCTTGGTTGTGGTGAAGTGGTGCTTACTCTTGTAAGCTTCATGACTGGTAGGTGGCTAATCCATCGCCTAGCCCAGTGGCTATGTTGGTGTTGTCGTCAACGTCCACGTCATTTTCCGGACATTGGACAATCTTATGAAGATTGGAAAACCCTCTTTCGTCAACAGTGATGTTATGATTGTGTTGAGTTTCCAAACGTTTTGCGCGCAACTTGAAACACTGACGATTCTATTACTTCAAGTTTCAAATACGCAATACAGGGTAACTCGGGATAGGGGTTTAATTGACAATCGTTAGCTGCCCAAGTAACAAGATCTCTACATACAACGACCTTTACTGGTTAAAGGTTCCTCTAACGCGAGTGTCTGCACTAGATTTGACAGAGGAAATGGTGTGAATACTTTTTACTAGGTGATGTATCAGACACTTTCCTCTACGATTGGCTCAGATAGCGTCATCCCATCTCTGGTCCAAGTTCATATACTCTAGATTGCATAAGAATAGCAAGCCAATATGTTAATTGGCTATAAACCTATCCACTAGATCTATGTCGCTAGCTACCACCTTGATCCATTGCCAAACTATATCCTGTGCGATATGTAATGCAAGGACAAAGTTTGATTGACGACTGTTCTCAATCTTATCAAGCTGTTGTGCGCAGCTTCTATGATATCTCTCATACTTGTTGTTAGAAGGAATTCTCCCGAGACTACGGATGCAGCAGGGAGCTACCACATGTGGCATTGTGGCGATTGCGTTGGGTGTTATGGTTTGAACGTGTACTGCGGCCCTTCTGCCAGTACAGCAGCACTAAAGCCGACTAGAGCGTGTGAAACCAGGAGCACTCTTAAAGGGAAAATGAATATGTTAGTATGCAGTGTCAAACAAAGTCAGATGCCTCTTCTTTCATGATAATAGACCACTAATTGTTAGACAAAACCTCTTGGGCCCGCATATGTCTGCGGTTTTGAGACTCTGGATGGGTCAGCTTGTGGCCTTTAAGGGCTTGTCCGTATTAGCAAAAGGCATATCAATTTACTTCTTGAGCCATGGAAGAACATACTCTCTCATTCCTGGGTATCTAAGTCGAATGGAAATCGTAATCTCGTTACTGAGGAGCCGTCGTAGTGTACTATTCTATGTGAAAGCTCTGAATCCATAATATAGAGGTCATGCGGCGGCTTCTTCCTCAGCTTCTTGAAGCCGAATCTGCTCTTCAAGCTTTTTCTTCTCCGCTTGCTGCTGTGCCTGCTTGAGGCGCATCATGGTGCGCTCTTGCAGACTAGGGCTGTTACTGGACGAGGGCGAGAAGGCAAACTTCGGCGTGCTTGGAGTCCCCAATCCATTACCCACCCCAGGGCCACCAAAGGAAGGCCTGAAGGACTTATTCGGCGTGGCGGCCGGCGTCGATGGCGCAGAGGCGTTCATGGGCGGCGACTTGAGATCAGGTTCCTTGCCAACCCATCCGATACTCTCGATCTCTGGATAGTGCGTTTTGGCGTCTGACACGGCCGCGTACGCATGATCGAGTCGAGTGAAGACGATGAGCACAGTGGCCGTGACTTTTCTATGCCTCTCGCCAGATAGCCTGACTTTCTTGTCCTTGCCCATGACCACGCTATCGATCTTGCCGTACTTGGCGAACATGGTGGAGATCTTCTCCTTATCCCACGCGGTCGTCTCGCCCTCGCGCTGGAAGCGTACCCGGATTGTGCGGTCGATCTCCGCTGACTGACCAGGCGCTGGAGGCTTCACTGCTTCCGGGCGCAACTCCTGTTCCTGCTGCTGCCTCTGCAGATTCACCTCGAACTCCTTTCTCCTCCGTTTGTTGTCCTCCGCTATGCGCTGTATCTCCGCTTCCCGCTTCTCGGCGTCCGTCATCTCTCCTCGCTTGCGCTTCACTCCCGTAAAGCCTTCGCGCTCTCTCCGCTCCAGATCTTCCTTCATCTTCCGCCGCTTGCCGTCGAGTAGGTCATTCTGGAGAGCCCGTTCGCGCTTGCGCTGGCGCTGCTTGTCGTATTCCGCTTTGAGCCTGGCATCTATCAAGATGTCGCGCGCAATCCCGAGTCGTATGAACTTGTCGGCGGCGTCTGGGAGGTCTGGATTCTTGTCCGGATGGGCCTTAAGGGAGGCGACCCTGTAGGCCTTCTTGAGGGCGGCTTCTCCTGCATCGAATGCGACGCCAAGCAGTTCGTAGAAATCGTCGCTGGCCGTCTTGGCGACCTCCTCGAGGTCCTTGTCATCGGCCATGTTGATGGCGTATCGCGATTTCAAAGGTCTGACAGTGACTTGACGTCGGACTGAGACGGGTGAAGCAGGCTGGGGTGTGGGTGTACGAAGAAGTCACCTCGGCGCGACTCTTTTGGCGCCTTGGCATTCGGAAAGCTTCCGTCGTTGCCGCATCTTTCCTTCACCTTCAACTCCACACAACCTTACGAAGTACCTGCACCCGCAGATGTCGGTAAGTGCTTCTTCAAGCTTTCGAATGATGGCGGCCTCGACTCCCAAAGAGACTCGAAAAGTGCTTGAAGGCATCTTCGGTAAGCCTTACACAGCTTGAACCACCAACCCTCGCATTTCAACCAATGCTTCACATACACCTTCGGTCAGTCCAACCGCTGACACTACAGCCAGCAATTAACAAACCCCAATGGGCGTCTTCTGCCGGCGTTCTTCGCGACCTGCAAACCCCGTTCTCCACCTCACCCCTCTTCACACCATGGCTCGACTACACGCGCCGGAACCTCATACTCGGCGGCGCAAAGGAAAAGCACCAGCGCAACCTCAAAGTGAAGATGGGCCACGGTGGCACTCTCGACCCCCTCGCAACCGGCGTCTTGATAGTTGGTGTAGGTAAAGGCACGAAGCTCCTACCCCGCTTCCTCGAATGCCTGAAAACCTACGAATGCGTGGTCCTGTTCGGCGCCGCAACGGACAGCTATGATGCGGTGGGAAAGGTGGTTAGTCGCGCCGAATATGCTCATGTGACGAGGGAGTTGGTGGAATCCAAGTTGGAGAACTTTAGGGGGAAGATTATGCAGAAGCCGAGCGTGTTCTCTGCACTAAAGGTGGACGGGAAAAAGATGTATGAGTATGCGAGGGCTGGCGGTGATATTCCCGAAGTAGCTGCGCGGCCAGTAGAGGTGCAGGATCTGAAGCTTGTGGAGTGGTTGGAGCCTGGGGCGCATGAGTTTGCATGGCCGAAAGAAGAGGTGGATACTACGGAGAAGGTGGGCGCAGAGAGACTATTGGGGATACGAAAGGTAGATGCGGACGCATCAAGATCGAACAGAAAGCGTTCACGGACACCGGAAAAATCGGCAGATTCGGAATCGAAGAAGCCACGGACAGATTCTGAACAAGATACAGAAGACGCACCAAAGACAGAAGTAATGGACGACCACGTCACAAATGCAGAAGACCACCCCAAACCACCCTCATCAGACGACGAGCCCGCCATGTCTGGCGCTCTCCCCGCAGAAGACATTCCAGTTGCAGAAGCCTCTAAACCCACACAGCCACAACCCCCAGCAGTACGCCTTCGCATGACTGTATCCTCTGGCTTCTACGTACGCTCCCTATGCCACGACCTCGGAGTCGCCTGCTCCTCTCTCGGTCTGATGTCCTCCCTTATCCGAACCCGACAAGGTGACTACGAGCTTGGGAGAAATGTGCTAGATTACTCCGACCTCGAGGCCGGTCCCGAGAAATGGGAACACCAAGTACAGAAATTGCTAGAACAGTCCATGAGATATGAAGGCTGGGAAGCCGAAGAAGTGGAAGACGAGGAGACGTGGCTAGAGAAAAAGAAAGAGCTTGATGCGCAGAGGAAAGAGAACGATAGAGATAGGAGTTATCAGGGCGGTGGCGGTGGTGGCAAGAAGAAGTGGTCTGGAAAGGGTGGAAAGTATAGGAACTATTGAGTATCTAATCATAGATACCCGTCAAAACTTCCCAAAAGCGATTCTTACTTCAGCACTTGTCACCTTGGACGTGTACTTTGAAATCTAGTATTGACCGTATGAACGATATAAGTTGTCCCTGGACACACACACACACACACACACATGCTCCCCCAACGCCATGCCATGCTGGACACCATATCCATAGGAAGAGAAACAACCTGAAATGCATCTATACAACTGTAAAAAAAATCTATAAACCCTCACCAAAGCGTTACACTACCCCTGTCGCACTCCTTTGGCTCCTAATCGAGTCCCTCCTACTCCTTATACTATCTCCCCTGCTCCGTCCACTTCTTATGCTATCCCCCATGCTCCTCCCACTTTGAAAACTCTGTCGCACACTCAGTACTGGCTCCGCGTCTTGCAGGCCGTCCTCCTCGTCCTTCTTATCCTCGTGGTTGATAAACACGAAACTTAGCACCATGAGAGCAGCGCCAACCCAGTACAACGGGCTGCTATATTGCTTGTCCAGCACCATTTGCCCGACGAGGGACAGCGGGATGGTCAGACTAAGACCAACAGTGACGATGAGCGGGCTAGTGAGGAGCATACTGTATGCCCAGCAGAAATCGGAGACGAGTGAAGAGGCGGAATTTACCATGACAATGGTAAAGATTTGCTTTGTGGGTGGAAGGGCAAATTTCTCGATTCCAGTGAGGTGGAGGAGTATCATGCCAGGCCAGAGGAGGGCGACGTTGAAAGTGCCGACCAGGCCGAAGAACAGCGGCATGTTGACTTTGCTTTCGTCGCCTATGCGCTTCTTCATGAAGACGGCGTAGAAGCCATAAAGAACGGCGCTGATGAAAGCCATTGTGTCTCCAATCGCAAGTTCGCGCGGTGTTTTGTGTGGGAAGTTCCCGCGGTTCTCGTCGGTTTCGCCGGAAACGTCAACGGAGGAGATGAGGATGACACCGGCAAGCGTAGTGCATACACCGAGGAATTTACGTAGGGTAAAACGCTCGACACGAAGGAGGGAGCCGCATAGTAGTGTCCAGATGGAGGATGTGGATGAGAGGATCGTGGAGGACGCGACGGTCGTGTATTCGAGACAGGCGGCAGCGAAATAGTTTGCCAAAAACCACAGCAGACAAAATTCCAGACTTATTTTCATCGTCTCTTTCAGCGTGATTCCTTCATCCCCGTCCGCATACGCATCCGCAATCTCCTGACTCCGGCCCATCTCATCCCCTAGCAGTAATGAAGTAGCACCAGAACTGCGATCATGGCTCATTTTCGAAGATAACGAGTTAGACGACGAAGATTCATGGTCGCGTATTAGTTTGTAGCGGCCGACACGGCGCTGCAACAGGTCGCGAAGCTGTGCGAGGACAGGTTGTTGATTGATTGTATTGCGGCGGTCATCCCAGGCATGCTTCGCCAGCATAGGGAAGAGGGGTATTATGAAGAAGGCGGTATTTACGTAGGTGACAAAGTATGGTTTGGAGTAGGAATCATCGGCGAAGATAGTCTATTCGTGTCTACGTCAGTGTTGCGCTGCATTGTCTATCTCTCCGAGCGCCGCGGAAGTGCTACGGAAGGGACGGATATAGAGAACGAGGGAGGAGAATACGCACACTAGCTAGGAAGTTCGAAGTAGTCCATAGGAATACTGTGGCCAGCAGCAGTACGATCCCTATCGCATGTCTCCAGCGACTGCGCGGCTTCTTCCCCTCGCTCCACACGCTGACCACGCTCGCCGGCGACCGTATCGAGCTCCCAACATCTGCGCTATATCTCCTCGCGTCTATTTCGTCTTCGCTATGTCGGGGCGACGTCAATGTATTCAAAAGAGGGGACTGTTGTGCCATGGTCGGCAAAAGGTTATGCGAGGCCTGGCCTAGGGAGGCCGTCGGGGGTCGAAGATGTTACAAATGAAGGTTACGGTGCGCAAGAGCTGTGATGCATGTCACCAGAAGTCGCCCATGGATGACGCGGTCCCTGAGGCAGCGTCTTTTTTCGGCGTGTTGGAGAAGAATGTAGTATGACCAACGTTGCTCGAGCGTTTCGGCCTTCGTTTCGCGAAGTTCAAGTTCGGTTGCGGTCTTGTCGGCTGTGGCGTCAGCATGCACCAGCCACAGCACGTCATTGGGCGTCGAAAGATGCACGATAACGGATCGCAGGATCAAAGGCTATCACAACAACGTATTGCAGAAATATCGCAGGCATATTGCAGGCAGCTATGTATGTAGGCAACTATATAACCGCTCCCTCCTCCATAGAATCAAAAACAGGCGGCCGAAAAGGTGAGGCCGCACGAAGAGGCATATGCAGCGCCGGACACCAAACGCCCTCGGAGATACATGTACTGAATGAATGCCACAAGAACACCGCAAGCGCATAGGCGCCATTAGCAAGCACAACCACCGTCGGGGTTCTTGAAGTCTATCGGAATCGTCTCAGGGAAATCAGAGTTGAAGTCGCCCACTTCCTCCTGGGCAAGCGCTTGTCGCGCGATGACTGCGTACATGTGAGCCAATGCCAGCATCAAGATAGATTCAATCATACCTTCAAAGGCCTGTTCGACGTTGACGGCTTCTTTAGCGCTCGTCTCGAAGTATGGGATTCCGCCCTTGGATTGGCAGTACGTCATGGCGCGCTTTTGGGAGATCTGAAGCCTGTTAGAATATGCGAGATGGCTGCCAATATGTGCGACGTACCATTCTCTTGCTCTCCTCAACATCAATCTTGTTTCCGATAACGACCTGGCCGAGTCAGCGATCCCTCTTCCAGCTCTGGTATATGCCACGTACGAATGGGAAGCTTTCCGGGTCCATGGGGCTTGCTTGCACAAGGAACTCGTCACGCCAGCTATCCAAAGTGTCGAAGCTCTTCGAGTTGTTCACGTCGTACACCAACACACAGCAGTCGGCACCGCGGTAGAAGGCTACGCCTAGCGATTGGAATCGCTCTTGTCCGGCGGTATCCCACAACTGCCCCTTATTAGCGCCTTTCCGGCATAGCCCTAAGAGTATATCGCACCTGCATCGTAACCAGCCGGTCGTCTACGAGGACTTCTTTGGTAAGGAAATCGGCGCCGATCGTCGCTTTGTAGCTTGCACTGAACTTCTTGTTCACCTACGAGAGTGTGAGCGGCTGCCGATCGTGGAAATGAGGTTGGGGTGTTCGCTCGGAGTCGTACATATTGGTTCATCAAGCTAGTCTTGCCTACCCCGCTGTCGCCGAGGATAATGACCTAGCTATATCAGCATCGCCCTTATCTTCTGGTATGAAGCTGCTATACCTTGAGTAGAACTTTCTTCCCGGGCGCCATGGTGTTGTGTGAGTTGGAAGGTGTGTTGGGTAGACACGGCGCGAACGATGGAAGTGCGGAGCTTGGGGTGTGCCGGTGCCGGTGGCGGCGTCGGTGTAACAATAGGCAGCAGGCGTTGACCGAGACGTATAGTGCGGGTTGGGTAGGCAATGGTTTTCTTTAGGTGGGCGACAAAGCAATATGGCGGGTAGGTAATGGAGGTTTCGTAGGTGTCGGTGGTTAGAGCTCGATCGTCCCTTCCATGTTCATGTCAAGAAGGTCCGTGCTCACCACGTGGCTCCGTATCATGCCTACTCGAGTGCTCCAGATAACTGCGCACATGACCTTGCAATTCACCGCCACAACATCAGTGATAGAAATAAATATTCACATATACCTTTACGATACCATCTCTTGTAGCCTCCAACGAAAGTCGCAGATGATCCGAGTCAGCGTCTCTATGCCATGCCTGCCTGAGTCTTTGCCTGAGTCCTTGCCTTCAAATGTTCATTGCGGTGAAATACAGCCAGATTTTTGACACGCAGTGAGGCGCGATGTCTCCTCGAAGTCTGAAGTAGACTCCGCAATGCTCCCAGCTTGCCCCACATGACGTCCTCAACAGGTCTACGTCACCAACGTAGGGCATTTTTATGCCTCAAATGCTAGTCATAACTTTCATGGGCAACTCTACTGGAGGAGACTGACAGTCGTTGATATGTGCATCTCTTGTAGGCACCGTTTATATCTCACTATGCGAACAGAGCCTTGACTTTTTTCAAGCGCGCAATTCCGATATCCTTAAGCGTACGGTAGGTGAATGCTTTGCATGGCATTATTAGCGGCAGGTCGTTGAGCCTCGCCGAAGAAGGCAGGTAACGAAGACCTTGGTCAAAGCTTAATATTGCTTGACCATACATTGGTTGTAGCTTAGGTTATGAAATCAAAACAATGGCCAATCAGCTTCCAGAGTACAAACAAGCATCGGGCCGTGGCGATGCTTATCTCTGCGTCTTTCTGCATCCCCCACACCTTTGACTACACAACCTTGCCACTACGAACGGGTTCCTGGCGCTGTACAGTTGCTTTCCACAAACTTCGCCACATACATGCGGCGGGAACGCCCGCAGTGTATACTGATTTGCCTCTGTTTAATTAACAAACGCTCTCCCCCTAGGGTACTTAATTCCAGGCTTACCACATACTCCATCACATCAGCCAAGCGACTATAATCGAAGCATCTTTCCGCAGTGAGCTTGTGTAAGAGAGCTGCCTCATTCGTCGACCTTATATTGACACAGACATCCCGTCATCGGAACAAAACCAATTCCAGGGATGTCAACCGGTCATCAATCGACGTGTGGAATCTGATTCGTTGTTGTTGTACACCTGCTCAATATGACTTGGCGAGCATGCTACATTTTTTGCTATGCCCCGGCTTGGACTAACATCAGGATGCACCTCCCATCATACAAAGGGCCTGGTTCAGAATGATTGATATAAAGTCCTGTCTCCTCTCAAGATCCTCCTCTGGTCACAGCAGCCGTAAATCCCCCATTCCTAGACATGCGTTCCTTCACATCGCTTCTGGCTACGGCCATTGCACTCGCGAGCTTTACCTTTGCGGCCCCATCCGTCAAACATGACAAGCGCTCTCTTGTTGAACGTGATGGCGTCACATACAACGTCTTCGAGCACGCTGCTACCGGCGCAAAGATCGAATTCGTGAATAACTCGGGTATCTGCGAGACCACGCCTGGTGTGAAGCAATACTCTGGGTATCTCTCAGTGGGGACGAACATGAACATGTGGTTTTGGTAGGTTCAACGGCCACCAAGGGTCCTGAAACTCCTCTGGGTACGCTTTGCTGACTTTGTGCCTTCAGGTTTTTTGAAGCGCGTCAGAACCCTTCGACTGCACCACTGGCTGCGTGGCTCAACGGAGGCCCAGGCTGTTCTTCAATGATTGGTTTATTCCAAGAGCTTGGGTCTCTCTGATCTATTACCTATCTATAGTCTACTAATTATCGTATAGGAATGGTCCATGCAAATTCAATGTCGGCTCTTCGACCACTCCGGTCAACAATACCAACAGCTTCAACAACTATGCCAACATGATCTACATCGACCAGCCTATCGGCGTCGGCTTCTCCTACGGAACTGACACTGTGACTTCCACTGAGACGGCTGCTCCGTTCGTGTGGAAGCTCATCCAGGCTTTCTACTCCTCCTTTCCCGAGTACAAGTCACGTGACTTTGGCATATTTACCGAGTCATACGGTGGGCATTACGGTCCTGAATTCACCAAGTACATCCTCGACCAGAACACGGCCAATGCCGGGGAGAACATCAACATCGTAGCTCTCGGCGTCAACAACGGCTGGTTCGACGCTCAGATCCAAGAGGTTGCATACATCACCTATGCCCACAACAATACATATAAGAAGATTCTGTCGGACAGCCAATATACAACTATTACCAATAGCTACAACAGCAAATGCAAGCCAGCTCTCGACTCTTGCATCTCGAGCGGAACAGACACTGCATGCAAGAATGCTGACAACGTCTGCTACAGCGCAGTTGAAGGCCCTATTTCATCAGCAGCAGACTTTGATGCTTACGATGTTCGAGCACCGAGCAACGATCCCGAGCCTCCCGAGAACTACGTCAAGTACCTGACCACGGCTTCTGTGGTGAAGGTACGTAAATAGTGTTTAGACACGGCCCTTGATCTTTATTGACAATTTCGGCAGGCTATCGGTGCTCAAAGCACGTATCAGGAATGCCCCGATGCTCCATACAACAAATTTGCTACCACTGGTGACGGGCCCCGATCATTCCTCGACGAACTAAGCGAAGTCGTCTCTGCTGGCGTCAATACTTTGATCTGGGCAGGCGATGCCGACTGGATCTGCAACTGGTATGGTGTTTTTGACGTCGTCAACGCTGTTTCGTATTCTGGCAAGGCTGCTTTCAACACAAAGGCTCTTGCTTCGTACACGGTCAATGGCAAGGAGGGTGGAAGTTTCAAGACGCAGGACAATTTGTCGTTCTTGAGAGTGTACGGGGCTGGCCACGAGGTTCCGTGAGTATATTTCTGCCTACACAGGCGACACTTCGAGCGAGCTTGGCTGACTTTGGATTCTTTACCTAGGTACTACCAGCCCGAGCTGGCGCTTCAAGCGTTCATCCAGACGATGCAGAAGAAGGCGATCGCATCGACGTAGTGCAAGCGACGGCCGTAAACGCTAGTTGTAATCGTAATGCGAACATGAAGTGAAGATGAATTGAACCTATTCTGCTCGACCACGGTGATTGCCAATCATTTGGCCGGACCAAGGCCGTTCTCTTGGGTGAAAATATGATACTCGAGTGACCGGCAGACATTGGCAGGGCTGAGTAGTAATCACGCACCCACGTCAAGAGGTAAAACATGGCGCCCGGCCCACAGCTTCACCGGCTCGGCGGAGGTGCGGAGAGATCAAATCTTGCAAGGCGAGGCTCCATCGGCTTGGCGCTGGAATGCTTGGTGTTTGGATGCTTGGTGGGCTTGGTGGGCTTGGGGAGAGAAGTGGACAATGTATAGCCAGGCTTGCGTCAGCGGCAAGCGAGCTTATTCATGGCGAGATGGGGGTAATAATAATGAAGGTAGATAGATAGCGGGATGGACAAGGCAAGGCACCGCGGGCAGAGGATGGATGGGACGATGGTGACGAGGGCCTGGTGCGTCGCTGCTCCTGCGCGGCCGGCCAAACTGACCCCACTATGACACTGATTAGCCCACTAAAACTTACCTCCACCTGCACCATTCATCTCTTGGCCTACAAAACCTTCCGCCCTTCCCAACACTCTTCCCAAACCCTTTCCTCTCACCCATCTTGCCCATCATGCCGTACGGAAAAGTCGACGAGCTCGCCATCAACACCATCCGAACCCTCGCGGTATGTTTTTCGTGGTCCTCGCCTGCCCCGCCACCGTCACCACCTGCCCCGCCATCGCCGCGCCATTGCCGCCTTTCCCAACAAACAATCTAAGCGGCGGGCCCAATTGCTGACTATCGTGCTTCTCCAGGTCGATGCTACGTTCGCCGCCAACTCTGGCCATCCGGGCGCCCCTATGGGCATGGCCCCGGTGGCCCACGTTCTCTTCAACAAGTTCATGACCTTCAACCCCAAGAACCCCGAATGGGTCAACCGCGACCGCTTTGTCCTTTCGTACGTTGTTATTTCATGATTCTGCCTTGTCAAGAGTCTGGCTTACCAATTGCCCCTCTTCTGCGAGGGGTATCATCTGGATGTTGATACGCTTTACACTTTTTTGTCCACACGGGAAACCCGCTAACTCCGACCACAGCAACGGCCACGGCTGCATGCTCCAGTATGCTCTCCTCCACCTGTTCGGCTACGCCTTGAGCATCGATGACTTGAAGCACTTCCGTGTAAGATCTGACCTGCCCTAGATATATATGTGCCTTGGAAATCGGCGTCTGACCCATCTATAGCAAGTCGACAGCATCACTCCCGGCCATCCCGAGGCTCACGACACCCCTGGTATCGAAGTCACCACTGGCCCTCTCGGCCAAGGCTTCGCGAATGCCGTCGGTCTCGCCATTGCGCAGGCGCACACTGCCGCCGTCTTCAACAAGCCTGGCTTCGACCTGATCAACAACCACACATACATGTTCTTCGGTGATGGCTGCGCCATGGAGGGCATTGCCAGCGAGGCTGCCTCCACTGCTGGTCACTTGCAGCTTGGCAACCTGATCGCCATTTACGACGATAACAAGATCTCCATCGGTACGTTCCCGAGACAGCTGCATGAAATGCCAGACATTAACTCCGAAATCTAGATGGTGACACCAAGTGCGCCTTCACTGAGGATGTCATGAAGCGATTCGAGGCCTACGGCTGGCACACGCAGCACGTCGAGAAGGGTGACACCGACCTCGAGAGCATTGAGGCTGCCATCGCGAAGGCCAAGGAGGTCACGGACAAGCCCTCAGTTATCAAGCTGACCACCACCATTGGTTTCGGCTCCAACCTCCAGGGAACTGGAGGTGTTCACGGTAACCCTCTCAAGGCCGACGACATCAAGCAGGTCAAGGAGAAGTTCGGCTTTGACCCTGAGAAGACCTTCGTTGTGCCCCAGGAGGTCACTGAGCAGTACCACAAGCACGCTGCTGAGGGAGCTGCTGCCGAGCAGGAGTGGAACAAGCTTTTTGAGAAGTACGCACAGGAGCACAAGGACCTCCACGCCGACTTGGCTCGACGACTAACTGGCGCTCTTCCCGAGGGCTGGGAGAAGAAGCTCCCCACATACAAGCCCACAGACCCCGCCATTGCGTCTCGAAAGTTGTCCGAGAGCGTCTTGGAGGCCATCTACGAGGCTGTTCCGGAACTGCTCTCTGGTTCCGCAGATTTGACCGGCTCCAACAACACTCGCTGGAAGAAGGCCGTCGACTTCCAACCCCCCAACCTTGGTATCGGTGACTGGTCTGGCCGGTATCTCAGGTACGGTGTGCGCGAGCACGCCATGGCTGCCATCATGAACGGTTTGTCCGCATATGGCACCACCATCCCCGCTGGAGGAACTTTCCTCAACTTCGTCTCATACGCTGCCGGTGCTGTCCGTCTGTCCGCCTTGTCGCACCAGCGCGTCATTTACGTCGCTACCCACGACTCTATCGGTCTTGGTGAGGACGGTCCTACACATCAGCCTATCGAGACCCTTGCTCACTTCCGTGCTCTGCCCAACTTCATGGTGTGGCGTCCGGCCGACGGAAACGAGACCTCTGCTGCGTACTATATGGCTCTCACCTCGAAATCGACCCCCTCCCTTCTCGCTCTTACCCGCCAGAACCTGCCCCAGCTTGAGGGCTCGACAATTGAAAAGGGTATCAAGGGCGGCTACGTCGCTCTTGAGGCTGACAAGGCCGATGTCACCCTCGTCTCCACTGGCTCAGAAGTTTCGCTTTGCTTGGAGGCTGTCGAGACGCTCAAGAAGCAGGGCAAGACTGCCCGTGTTGTGTCTCTTCCCTGCGTCGAGGTCTTTGATGCTCAGTCCAAGGACTACAAGCTCTCCGTCATCCCTGACGGTATTCCTACTTTGAGCGTTGAGGTCATGTCGACGCTCGGCTGGGAGAAGTACTCACACGAGCAATTTGGTCTCAACCGATTCGGTGCCTCCGGCCCTTACAAGGAAGTCTACAAGGTATGTCGACGGAGATTTGGCAGAGGGAGAATACATACTGACATGATTAACAGAAATTCGAATTCACACCCGAGGGCATTACCAAGCGTGCCTTGGCCACCATCGACTTCTACAAGGACGTCAAGCCCCTCCGCTCGCCTCTCAACCGCGCGTTTACCCAGCTCATCTAAAGTGTTGGTAGCATTTTGAGTTGCTTGCGGGTCAAATAAAGAGGGCTTCGTAGAAGCAGTGCACTCAGCTAGTGTGGTGCGGTGTGACAAGCGGATGCATGTATAGAATTCAATCTTTTAATGACCAGCTGTGTTGCAAGACATGCTAAGGTGATGCTTTCCTCATTCGTGCCTTCTAGCCCTTGGCTCATTTGCCAATGGTCAAATACAGGCGATCACCAATATCACCCAAGCCAGGGTTGATCATGCCCTTCTCATCAACCTCCTTATCACAGCCTCCAACCCAGACCTCAACCCCCTCGGCCCACTCCTCACACGCGGCCTTCAAACCACCCTCGGTTGCCAGCACGGCACACACTATGATCCTCTTCACGCCCCAGTCCCTGAGCGTATCGATGGCTGCACATGCGGTTGCGCCTGTCGCAATGACGGGATCTACGATGATGGCGAGTTCGGCAGGGCCGCTGGCGTTGGGGTTCGAAGCACTGGAGCTGTGGTAGGGCAGGTTGTTGTAGTATTCTACGGGTTGGAGGGTGGACTTTTCGCGGTAGAGACCGAGGTGGTGGATGGCGACTGGGGAGGGGAGGAGAGAGGACAGGGCGGGGACCATGGAGAGGCCGCTGCGGAGAATGGGGACAAGAGATATGCTGGAGGGGGCGGGGGAGGTGGTTGTTGTGGTGTAGGAGTAGCCTAGTGGAGATTTGTCCTGCAGCATTGGACTGTTAGTATACGTGCATGGGGTTGTGCATGGAGTGTTTGTGCGGATATAGGCGGGGTACATGGGCGAAGGCGGGGAACACGCTCCGCAACGCTTCAAGAAACAGGCTGTTGCTGTTCGCGAGAGGGATATAGCATACCGTGCCGTTCTCTTTGACACTCAGACCCGAAGCCAGCGCCTCGTAGCCCACCATCAAGGCAATGTCATGCACCAGCGGCTGCACATCCCTTGAGCTCGTATCCGCGGACCTGAGCAGCGAGAGCTTCGCCTGCAGACACGGATGGCTCGACACATGAGCATTTGGCGGGAGAGTCGTCATGGTGCGAACTTCAGGTACCTCGGACGTCGGTTTTGAGAGTGACGTTTGAGTTATCCAGGCAAGAGTAGGTGTTGAAACGGGGGGGGAGCTCGGGGAGCTTTGAGGCTCGCTGTCAATGCATTAGTCTGCTGTCACCTCATGCATGGAGCTTAGCGCATAGATGGAGATATTGAATGTCCCGAGCGGTCCCTGCAGATGGAATATGTCGACGTGATGTGATGTTTGCTTAGGCGTCTTCGTTCCCAGGTCGCTCCATGGGTGCTGCTTAGTCCATCACCTCGCCCAGGTCCCTTAATGTGCGGACCGACGCAATCATGTCAATACATATATATAGTATGCAGCCTGCGGGCGAAAGCTGCGGGTAGACGACGTCTGGGTTGCGACGAGAGAGGATGCCGGACTGGGACGACGGCGCGTCCAGACGGCGCGACTCGCATTACAACCAGCAGCGCTCGTCGTTTCCGCGCTCTGAACACGACAAGAGCGCGCCGTCGCACCCGCAATCGCGTCACCGGTCGGCACCGCAGGGCGCGCATATGGTGGACGTGGTCGACGACTATACTTTACAGGATATCGGCGAGATTTCGTATGCGCTTCCGTCCGACCCACCTTCAGAACCTGCCAGTCCCTCGCCAGCGCCCATTGTTCCGCGCATACCGACGCGCAAGGGAAGTATGGACAGGAACATGCCACCGACGACCGCCTTACCGCCACAGGCCGACGACCGCAGTATACCAGGCCGCTCCGCCTATTCAATCGTGCTGACCGAACTTTACGTTGTTTCCCATCTCGTGTTCTTCTCCATACTCGGTACGCTCGCTCGACTTGGCCTCCAATGGCTGACCTTCTACCCCGGTGCGCCCATCACCTTCTCCGAATTCTGGGCCAATGTGGCAGGCACATTGTTCATCGGCTTTCTAGCAGAAGACCGGCGACTCTTCCGCGCTGAATGGGGGGACTCTCCTTACACACCACCGAGTACACCACGTCCGCCTCGCACACCCCAGCACGATGAAGAGAAAGATCACGAGTCCTCAAACCAAGCAGCGCAAGCCTCACATATGAAAGTGAAGAAGACGATACCGCTCTACATCGGCCTAGTCACCGCTTTCTGCGGCTCCTTTACCAGTTTCTCAAGTTTCATACGCGACACTTTCCTCGCCTTCGTGAACGATCTACCCGCACCTGTCAATCACACAAACACCTCCATCAACTCAAATGCAACCCTTCCAAGAAACGATGGATACTCATTCATGGCCGGCCTAGCCGTCATCATCCTCACACTAGGTCTCTGCTATGCCGCCCTAAAAGTAGGCGCCCACCTCGCCATCCTCCTCGACCCCATCACCCCAACCCTCCCCTTCCGCCTCACGCGCCGCATCATCGATCCCATCGTCGTCTTCCTAGCATGGTCCTCCTGGCTCGGCGCAGTCTTCATGGCGATCTGGCCGCCTGACCGTCCTTATGGGCCTTCGTCCCGAGGACCTTGGAGCAACGAGACATGGCGCGGTCAAGCCATCTTTGCCTGCGTTTTCGCACCCCTCGGATGTTTGCTGCGCTTCTACATCTCCCTCTTTCTCAATCCGCTGATCCCGTCCTTTCCACTCGGCACGTTTGTGGTGAACATCTTCGGTACCGCGGTCTTGGGTATGGCGTATGATTTGCAGCACGTTGCTATCGGCGATTTTGGGGCCGGAGGGGGAAGGGTAGGATGCCAGGTATTGCAGGCTGTGATGGACGGCTTTTGTGGCACTTTGACGACCGTTAGTACGTGGATTCTCGAGATTACGAGCTTGAAGAGAAGACATGCGTATGTTTATGGGGCCATGAGTGTTTGGGTTGGAGTACTGATTTTGGTGATTATTATGGGGAGTGTGAAGTGGACGGTAGGCTGGGTGGCGGTGGCTTGTGTACATTAGGAGGGGGCAGAAATGTGAATGCATCATGTGTATTATGAGTATGTATTTTACATAATATCGGGCTTCTATTAGCTAAGATGGGATACGCGGCAACACAAAGACTTTTCTGGGGTAAACGTAAACCAGGATTGATAGGGCAACTGGAGCATGTCTGAATACTACTAAACATTCAAATAGCTAAAGTCACTACATCCGACTTTGTTACGGTGCCTAATTCGATTCCAATAAACACCTACATCAACTGCATACTCCTCCCTCCCCATCCCACCAAGCACCAATCTCCACCCCATTCTTATTCTCCCACTGCACAACATCCATCACTGTTGCCTTGATACTATCATATGCATTTTTCCACTGCGTCCCAAATACCTCATCCGTCTTCGACGTGTCAATCTTCACCATCTTCTCCTTGGCCCATACACTCGGAGTCTCTGCAAACTCCGGCAGCCGATCCTTCAATCCAGTTTCTTTATCCCGTAGTTCTTTCGTGATGGAACGCAGATTGACAGGATCGGGATGTGTGAGCAGGTAGCGTTTGTTTCCTGGTACTTTTGTAGGAGAGAGGGAGAGGATGTGCGTGCGTGCTACGTCGTCAGTGTCCCTATGATGGATAATAAAGTCAGAAACCACCAACCATATCTATGAAAGAGATAACTAGGGTAAAGGAGGATACGATACCGGAACAAGTCAAGTAAGAAAAGTGGTATGAAAAGACTCACATAAACCAAGGGAAAAATGCATCAGCTTCTTCCCCTTTACGTCCCACAAACAGCGCATTCGTAACCCGTCCAATACCCCCAGGGCTATCCATCATCGGCTTATACCCGACCTGTGGACTGCGTCCCGTGATTGCAGGCGGGAGTAACATCACCACGTCGAAACCTGCAGACCCCGTATTTTCATCCAGCCACGCCCACATCTTCTTCTCAGCCGCCGTCTTCGCGAACGCGTACGCAGAGACCCAAGGCCCGGCCTTCGCTTCCTCGAGCGTGGTGTCAATGAAGGAGGTCTCAGTGATTGTGATAGTGGGGTCGAGGAGGTCTTTTCTGCCGACAGCCTGGAGGAGCGTGCCGCAGATGATTACTCTTTTCAAGCTCTTGCTGTTCTTTGCTGCTTCGAGGATGTTTTTGTCGATTGCCCACGTGGGTTCAATGATACTGGTGAGCCAGTTGGAAGGGTCGCCTAGAGGTGTTGCGCAGTGGATTATTGCGGTCGCTGTTGCCGCAGCTTCGTCGAAGGCGTGCGGGACCGAGAGGTCAGGGATGACGGTAAAGGAGAGCCGGGAGGTGGAGGTTTTGTACTTTGTTCTCAGGGTGTGGATGGCGTTTTCGCGTCGGAGGACGATGTTGATGCTGTGGGTTGTGATGGCGAGGAGTTGGTCGAGAATGACGGCGCCTAGGTTTCCGGTTGCGCCAGTGAGAAGAATGGACTCTTGGTTCGACATGATGGAGCAGTTGGTAGTTTGAGGGCTGGACTTTGCGTGATGGTGTTGGCTCTTTCCTGTGTGCTGTGGAGAAGAATGAGGACTGTGCTACCGCTTTTCGAACAATATATACTTTCAGTTGCTCACTGTTAGCGGTCTTTCTTCGTGCAGGCTGTTTATTCGAGGTGATGGTCGTCGAGGTAAGGCTTCTCGTGATTGCTATATTTTCATGTGTATACTGATGTAAAAAAACCCCATTTCGCAAACAATGTTTGCTAGTCTCTCTCTATTTCAAATCCTGGATTGTGAACTACCTTGGTGCCGTTCTCTGGAGGCGTCCGTACACCCGGGGTGTCCATCCCCTGTACTTTAATAAGCCTGATAAGTATGCAGCATAAAGCTTCGCCCAATCACACCTCAGCAGTAGGAATGGGGTCTCTACTAATCGTAGATGGAAGCTAGGCTTGCCGAAGAATCGAGCATGACTGTGGCCATCAAATTAGTATCTTTTAGAAGTCAAGCAACTGTTTTTAGTCCTATACGTTCAAATAATGCGATTGGAGGAAGGCAGGGGTTGCATTGAAGGGACTTGAAAAGGGTATATTCAGTTGTGCTATAGACATAGTCGTACTTTCCAGCTTTTGCCCAAACCTAGCCGTAACGCCAGCCAAAACGCCATCGAGATGCTGAAGATTGCTCGCCCGCACGTCTACTCCTCCATCGCACCGACCTCTGTGACGTCCTCTTTCGCTGTCGAGTAGTACGCCTTCATCTCAATCTTAAACTCGGCCATTGCAACACCGAAGAGCTTCAACAATGCTGTCTGGTGACTGTTCAAAGTCTGACCCTCTTTGCAAACAGTGTACGGCGCATCCAAAATGACTTTGCCCTTTTCCAGCTTCGTGGGCATGCCCCACTTCCGGACTGTAGTCTCCTGACTGTGCGGTAGTTGGACGTCGTCATCGGCCGGGAGTTCTCCACCTCTTGAATAGACCACGCCGGCGGGGATTGTGAAAGTCTGGGTAGCGGTGATACCAGCACGGGCAAAGTCTGTCTGCGAGTACGCGGAGAAGTACTCGATGATCTCTTGTGGCTCGCGGTTCGTGAAGAAGAGGCCGATGTTGCCGTTGATATGCTTCGAGAGTCGGGAGAGGTTCTTGAGGTGCTCGTCCGCGTCTGTCAGGCCGAGAGCTTTCGCCATGACCTTGGTCTTGCCGAAGAATAACCTGAGAATTTTTTAGATGTAGGCGATGAGCCGGGTATCGTCATAGCATACCGGCAGTCTGAGAATTCAGCGCGCACTCCCTTCAGGTACGAATTGCGCATGTTCTCCACCTCAAAGACGAAAATGTTCTGGTAGTTGTCGGCGGCTTCTTGGACATCGGCGTAAAGCTTCAGCGACAGCTCCTTGCCCTTCTTGTCCGTCTTGGACAGATGTACGACCTTCGCGCGCTTTGATTTAGGCATGTTGGCGGTAAGGAATCAATTGCACTTGGTCAGTCGAAAAGAAGCGCACGCAGAAAAAGTTAGAGGAACCAAACGGCGGGGAATTTTTGCCGGGCTTGGCGGGCTTGGCGGCCTACCTCGGTTCAGCTTATCTCCTATCGGACTCTAGCGAGAGTGTGGCTGACGGTACTGTGGCTAGTGCATAGCCCGAACCAATGAGCGCAGTGTTTGATCAATGAGGTAAAGGCCGGCTAACTTCGATGTGCATCCGGTGCAAGCTGCGGGCTTTGCGAATGGACACGACGACCATTATGATATCGTGCCGGTGAGAAAAATGTTGGATTTTATGGAGAACGTGCAGAATGCCTTCTACGAAGCGTCGCACTGGAACCTCGATAATTCCTATGGCGCGTTGAATGCGACTGCACGAGGCAGGTCTCACTGTCCATTGCGTCCCACACTTCACCACTGACGGTTCCTCCAGCATTACTCGACTTCCAGACACCAAAAGGTCTGAGACTGCAAATCTCCTCCCTCGCTGCCCCGAACTTTGCGACTTCGTACACGCTTGGGAATGTGGGTGTCGTCGATGGCTCTGTGTCTTACCTATACTCGTCACTGCCGCTGCGCAGGAAGTTGACAAGCTCCGACATCGATCTGCACCATGTCGTGAAGGGGTATAGACACCTGCAAGAGCTGCGGAGGCCGGACGAGCGCTGGTGGTGGGAGGTATGGCACAATGGCAAGCGCGTCGATCGAAGAGGTAGGCTCATCGATGCCCGATATGCCACTTGCATGTTCAAATGATTGCAGATACACTGCTCTACGGCCGCATATTCCTCCCCCAGTCCAGACTAGAGGCCCTATATCTACGTCGTCTCACACCAACCCGCCAGCTGCGCATCTCTGCCGTCAGCGACTCAAACCTCAACAATGGCGGAACCATCCTCACGCTGCTGCAAAACGATAGCGGCAAATATAGCACCGAGTACATGTACAGCACAGACTCGGCTTTGATGGGCATACGAGGTCTCTACAACTTTGGTGCCGACCCCAGAGTGTCACCTACAGAGCCCGTGACAGCCCAACAAGTAGCCGAAATTGTGCACGGTCGCTTCAGTGCCGGAGCGGAACTCTACTATGGACTTTTGAACAAGAGCGGTGGCATAAGCACCGGCTTACGCTTCACCACGCTCCCAAACCATACTGGCTTCCCATATACCATGACACTTACGCTAAATCCATTGATGGGAAATCTTTCCTCCACTTATGCGGTCAAGGCCGGCCCCAACCTCGCCCTTTGTTCCCGGTTCGATTTCAACTTCTACTCCTACGAAAGCGAGTTGCAGCTCGGCTGTGAACTGTGGCGACGCCGCCGTAGCACAGAGGTCGATTGGGCCGTCAAGAAGCTGCGCCCGGACTGGGAACGACCAACGAGGGCTCGCGATGACGATGTTTCTGGCATCCTCAAAGCGCGCGTTGACCACCACTGGCGCATCGGGGTGCTGTGGGAGGGCCGTATCAAAGAGCTGCTGTTCACGCTTGGCGCAAGCCTTGATTTGAAGAAGAGAGAGCAAGTGTTCCGGGCAGTTGGTATCGAGCTGCAGTACTCCTCATGAACGAAAACGCAGGCAGGCCGTCCTGTTTGCCCTCTGTCACAGACGGCACCCTGGCCGACCTCGGCACTTTTCAGCATTTTAGCTGCATAAACACCTCGAGGCTTGAGCATATCCGAGGTCCTCTCGAAACGTGTCCTAAAGTCCACTCCACGGGAGTGGCCGTAGAGGGAAAGGTGTTCGTATGCGTACGGGTATGGAAACACGGGCATGTTTTCAACTCCAGCTTTCTTGTAGGAGACATGAGATCCTAGCTGGCTCAACGAAGCGGTGAGCTTACATACACTTGCTCGCAGTTGGTGTTCCGAACAGTCTTATGCTGAAACAGATTGGCGGGGTGCAGTGTCCACGACTTGGGGCCGGTTTACAGATGGTGGCCGACGCCCCTTAGAGATCGGGAGAGGAGAGGCTTCCCAGGATCAGGATGCGTGCACTTGGGAGCCAAGGCTTTTGGAACGCACAAGAATCGTGGCTAGGATTCAGGAACCGGGAACGTCTGCGGTCTGGGTTCCGGGGTGTTGCCTCTTCGCTTGCCAGCAGGCGCGCTACAGGGCAGGGCGTGAGCCTTGCGATAGGCCCACACTCCCTCAGACAAGGAAACGGTTGGCACGACATATTGACAGCCGATAGGGCGACTAGACGTCGGAATAGCTGTCGTGCCGGTACATCCGTCTAGCATCTCGATGAATCAAAGAATGCGGTGGTGAGAGACTCGCCGGGGCTCCAGCAAGCATTTACATACATACACATGTCGGACTCGACGTCAATCGGGTGATGGGACGAACGGGCGGCTGCGCCTTGACCTTGACTCTCGTCTCTCGGCTCATCCGAGCGATCAGCGGCGAGGGGCGTCGGACACTGCACAGTGCTCCTGATAGCGATAACTGCGGCCGTACAAGACAAGTCAGCAGCGGACCAAGCGTCGCGCAACGCAGAGTCGGCGCCAGAGGTGGTGTTTGACTTTTCAAAGTGAATCGCCCGTCGGACGGCGACACCAGGCACCGCCGGCAGGCACTGGCAGACAGACTGTTTCCTTACACGAGACACGCAGCGCCATGGTTCCGCCGAGCAGTCTCGATGCACAGACAGAGCGCCCACGGCATTCTGGGCGTGTTCAACCTCCAGCGTGCAAGCGTTCACTGTTCACTGCTGTTCCGCATTGAAGACATGTACTTACGTACCGCTGGTAAAAGCGCCTTCTCGAACAACGACGTGCTTTATGCGCCAGGACGAACGGTCGTGCGCAGCGAGCGCTAACAGCGATTGGACATGGCGCCCTCGCAGGCGGTGGGCCAGTGTTTGTGGACGAGCGGTCGCAAAAAAGTCTCCTGAGTCTTGGGACGGCATCATCGTCAGCACCCTGTCGCCCACGCCCACGCCCACACCCCAAGGCTGGTTCCGACGCCGACCGGCATGCCTCTCTGAGGCGGCTCTCTCGTGCCAGCTCACTACTGCCAGCTGCCGCCCGCTGCTGCTACTACTGCTGCTACTACTGCCGCTGCTGCTGCTGCCAGAGGGTACCCTCGGCGGGCCTGCAGCGATGCTGCAAGACGCGACGCGCTGTCAACACCTGCAGCAGCACTCCTGTACTCCTGGCGATGGTGTGGATAGTGTGCAGCCCGCTCAGCAGCACTAGAACTCGCAGCGGAATGTATGCAGGCTGGAGCTGCTCTGGCGCCAGAAGCTTCGGCCGCCGGTGTGCTAACAAAAGCCCTCTGACGCGTGCACAGACTGGGGCCTGACAGGGGTGCTGCCGCAGCCAAAGCCGGTCTAGCGCCTCTCCTTGTCGCGAGTCCTTCTAATCTCCCCTTTCGCACCCTCGCCGTACGCTCATTACATCCGTGACTCTCCTCAATTCGGATTTTGCATCGTCACCTCTCTCGGTCGGTGCGATCTTCGTGACGTTCCCTTTCTTGTCGCTTCTGCAAAGAGCTGCCACTCCTTTCAGCCTTTGCTCACATTCTTTTCACTGTCCCCCCATTAGGCCCTGCCGTCCACTCCTTAGGATCCCATCCCATTTCCACCTCCCCACCCCGCCTTAGTATCGCCCGCGGCCGATCAGCTTTCGAACACTGCTCCACGGACAGCAGCTTTTACGCCCTACCTCTTTATACGTGCGCCTGGACGGTGTCTTTGAGCCCGAGTCGAACGCGGAGCCTACGCTCCTTCGCCGCCAACCCCGTGGGCAGTCCACTCCAGCTCCTCTATTCGGATACCCACTACTATTACTTCACGACACTTTACGACAATTGATAGACGGACGACCCGCTTGACCCCTCCCCTCCCCCATCCCGCTATCCCCACCCCGATCGATAGATATCTGCAACATGCAGACACCCGAGGAGACGATGCCTGATGGCACGCCCTCACCCGTCGCCAATGCCTCCACACCCACACATGGCTCGGCCCCGCGACGGCCGCCTCGCAAGAGCACCCTCACCCAGCAACAGAAGAACCAGAAGCGCCAGAGGGCCACGCAGGACCAGCTCGTCACGCTCGAGGTAGAATTCAACAAGAACCCCACTCCCACGGCCGCCACGCGAGAGAGAATCGCCTCGGAGATCAACATGACGGAGCGGTCGGTGCAGATCTGGTTCCAGAACAGGTACGGTCGGACACAGCACGCTGCCATTCCTCGCTAACAACGGGACAGACGCGCGAAGATTAAGAACATTGCGAAAAAGAGCATCGAGAACGGAGACGATTGCAACGACATTCCGGAGTCGATGCGACGCTACCTGGCCCTCCAGGCGATGGAGTCTGGCAAGTCCATGGGCACCAGCTTCCTTGGCCGCGCCGGTGGAGCAATGGCCCCGTATGGCAGCGGCATGCTCCTGAACACGGATACCAGCTCTTCCAAAGTCGGTGAGTTTGCACCTGGATCGAAACATCCTGAATCACTCCGAGTCGCAACTAACCCGTTTCAGTCATTCACCACTTCGCATGTCGCTCACTGAGCATTGGCACTTGGCGACGCGTTGGCCAGAGTGCCATGGATCTGGTGATCTTTTACTCGCCAGAAAAGGGTTGCGTGACCTACTACATCAACAATGACTCAGCAGGCTACAAGATCGAGTACCCCTTCTCGTACATCAAGAACATCACCCTGGAGAATGGAGATATGAACGGAAATGCCGAAGGAGCATCACAGCGCCCGGGAGGACTCATCGTGGAACTGAACCGACCCCCTAATTTCTTCATGGACTCGTCTGGATCGGGAGGATTCTTCCAGTGCGGCGACTTCACCGAAGAACAACAAGCGTCTCAGATCCTGGTCCATCACCTAGGCGGACACCCCAAGGTGCTGAGCGGACAGCTCGCAAAGCTCGTGTCGTTGGAATCATTCCAAAACCGACACAACATTTACGACCACAATGCCCTCGCAGCCTCAGCTCCCGTGTCGCCCATTGGCCACCGCCCGGCTTCGCAGCCCAACCACCTGGTGCATCCTCACATGGGCATGGGCTTCCACGACTCACCCTTTGCTCCCGGCGGTCTCCATGCTCGTGGCCACAAGCGCCAGCGAAGTCGTTCGGTGCCTGTTGCAGTCGACTTCTCGCTTCTGCGAAACCCGATGCCTTCCTTCCTTATCCAGCCGGAACCCTCACCATACTCACCTAACCCCGACATCTACGCGCCTGTGGCCCAAAGCACACCTGGGCCCGTGGGACCCCACCTTAGCATCGACACTTCAGCGGGATACGGAATGGAATATCGACAATATCCAATGTCAGCAACAACGGCCAACTCGCCTTCCGAGTTCGGTACGCCAGCTTTCTTCACATCGGGACCCCCGAATGACAGTGTGCCTGCGTCGAACTTTGGACACCATTACAACATCCCTCCCTACATGCATACGCCTATGGGACCTCCTCCCCATTCGGCGGCACCATCTTCCATGTCGTCGGTTGGCCATCCTGACCCGATCATCGCCAACCAGTCTCCGCCGCTTAGCTCTTTCGGACGAGATAGCTCTGCAGACGTTTACCCGATGTCGCAAGATCACGGCATGTCAGACGAAGCGCTGCAGATGACGGACATGTACGCAAAGCAAAACCTGAATATGCCATTCCGGTCTCCACTCATGGAGGAGCACGTGGAAGACATGGATATGCAGAATCTGGTATCTTTCGGGTCGATGGATCCGGCAAGTCTGTCGCCCGAGAATTCGCACATGTGATGAAGCAGTATTGCATATTTCCTTGTCTTTTCGACTCTGTTCAAATAATCGTTGTTGATTTCAGACGAGAGCAGGCTTCGGGCGCAGACCAAGGGCTCGTCGGAGGGTCTTGCACTTGCGGCTCTGGCCCACATTTCACACGAAGTGTCATACGACTTTTTCACTGCATACTTGGCTCGAATCACTCCACATACTGCATCCTCGACATATATTTTCTCTCCGGCTCTCTTTTCTCCGCGACACGGGTGTCCAATCAACCATTACCCACTCCCAGCCCGTAACGCCAGTTGAACGAGCACCATAAAGGAGCGGGATTCAACGGCGTTGCCAGGTTCGGATCGGCGGGGGGGCCTCTTGTCATATCATATCATCGGAGGCAGACTGGTCGAACCTGAGCTGTCCCCTCCTCCTTGTGAAAGGGGACCGTCGGGCGACAGCCGCACAGGTGTTGTAAGGACGGCGAGGAGTACGGACCCATTTTTTTGTCGGGAGTTTCTGCGTTCATTGTTGGCTTTTACAGGTGTCGCTTTTCATTGCTTGGCCAACTTCATCTCTCCTCTTCTTTCCTGCGTGCGGATCAGTCTTCTTTTAGCTTTAGCAGTTTTTTTGATTTGTTTCCTTTGTTGCATTTGCCGAAGGGCAAGGCGAAAGGAGAAGATGGCCGAGGAATCTTCGGGGAGTTGAAATATGGCATGATAGGACCGCTGTGCGGGCTGGAAGCTTCAAAGGGTCTTGTTTTTTACACTGGGGATATCGGTTACCTACACACTCAACAGAGAGTTTAACAAATTCCAAACAACGAAGCGCAGCGTGATGGCGAGCTAACAGGACTAGTCATGGCTGTATACCGACATGGCGACACGCAGACTCCAGAGCTACTAGCTGGCGGCAGACGGGCTGACGGCGCATCTAGGCTATGGCACTGTCGTCGCCTTACGGGTCCACACGTGTCGCTCGATGGGACCCGATGACATTTGACGTTTGTTTGATACTCCCGACATTACTCGGAGCAGTGCACATCTGTCTGGGGGAGGCTCGTGGTGCTGAAGGGACGGGATACCCTCGACTCGAAGGCGGGCGACGTGACCGGCCACCGGCCACCTGGCCACCTCGGGGGGTCGGCATCGGAGGAGCGATAGGAGCGATAGGAGCGATCGGCGCGCGCAGCAGGTGCACGGGCCGTGACTGGCAGCACTGGCAGGAACAGCCCCTGACGCTCGGGTTCGCTAGGGAGAGCCACGGAGCTCAACGGGTGGCAACTTGTCCGTTTTGTGCTTGTGCAATTTCATTAGCCCTGCCCAACCATCGCAATTTGGGCTCCTAAAAAGAGTCCTACCCCCTACCTAGCAGAGCAGCCCGTGTCTTGTGTCTCTTGTGTCTTTGTGACTTGTCGTGAGAACTGCCTGCCCGTTGCACTCCACCTCCCCCCCCAGAGCGCCGTGGCTTCTGCATCTCAACGTCAAGCCCATCGCTAGCGCCTGCCAACGCTCGCAGCAGCAGAGCAGCCTTGCCCGTCCCGCCTGCGCCACGGGACACGGGAAGCCCAGCGCGTCTACCACGCCGAAATATAATCTCCATAATCATTGTTGTGAGCGCAAGCTCACCCACACGCCACGCCTGAGCACCCCCAAGAGCCGCCTGCCTTGATCGGTCTGCCTGTCGATCGCTCCTGCTCTCCGCATCCGTCGCAGCTTCCCATCCGGCTGTCCCCGGCTGCCGAATCAGCCCACCACGACCGGCACGAACTGCACGAACAGCACGAACACAGCAGCATCCCGCCGCCGGCCTCCAATTCCCACCGCCGCACCGTATCTGCAATGCCTACTCGAACCATCAACCCGTTCGCCTCCAACTCCCCCACCTCCACTCCCTCGCTCGACGTCCTGAACGAGAAGAGAGAGCAGCCGCGCCGCACGTCCTTCACCAAGGGAAACAAATTCACGGCTCTGTTCGGCGGCAGCACCCCGAGGTCACGGAGCGAGGCTGCTGTTCTGCGGGAAGCCCTGGTAGCCCAGCAGCAGGCCCTTCTCGACTCCCCTTCGCCATCCTCCGCCCCCCTCCCCACCATCAACCTTGTGTCTGCCACCGCCGAAAAGATGCCTACAGAACAAAAGACGCTCTTCCAGCCCCCCGATATGGAGGAAGAGCGTCGAATTGCACGCATGCACGCACAGTTCGGGCCCTTGAACTCGCAGAGCCACCGCTATGTCAGCAAGTTTGAGGGCGAGTTTGGGGACCCGGTCGAGGATGAGCCGCCGTATTACTTCCTTCTTACCACCTACATCAGCTACTTAATCCTAATTGTCTTCGGACACGTACGAGACTTCTTTGGCAAGCGCTTCCGAAAGGCCCACTATAGCCATTTGGCCGAGCGGGATGGATATGCCCCGCTGAACAGTGATTTCGACAATTTCTATACGAGGAGATTGAAGATGAGGCTCAACGACTGCTTCTCGAGGCCCATCATTGGTGTTCCGGGACGTTTCATCACACTCTTGGACCGCACCTCCAACGACGGCAACTACACCTTCAAACTCACCGGCACTTCCACCGAAACCTTGAACATGAGCTCCTACAACTACCTTGGCTTTGCCCAATCCGAGGGTCCTTGTGCCGATTCTGCGGAGCAGGCCATTCGCAAGTACGGAATCTCCATGGCCAGCCCACGCGCCGATGCCGGAACTTCGGAATTGACTCTGGAGGTCGAGGACCTGATCGCTAGGTTCGTTGAGAAACCCGCCGCCATGGTCTTCTCCATGGGCTTCGTGACGAATGCTACCGTCTTCTCCACCATTCTTGGAAAAGGCTGCCTCCTGCTTTCAGACGAGCTGAACCACTCCTCCATCCGATTCGGATCTCGCCTTTGTGGATGTATGATAAGCACGTTCAAGCACAACGACATGCGAGAGCTCGAGAAGACACTTCGTGAGGCCATCTCCCAGGGTCAGCCTCGCACTCACCGTCCCTGGAAGAAGATCGTGGTCGCAGTCGAAGGTCTCTACTCCATGGAAGGCACCATGTGCAACCTGCCAGCACTCGTTGAGCTCAAGCAAAAGTACAAGTTCAACCTGTTCGTCGATGAGGCTCACTCAATCGGCGCCGTTGGCCCCCGTGGACGCGGTGTATGTGACTTCTTCGACATTGATCCTTCCGAAATTGATATCCTAATGGGCACGCTCACCAAGTCTTTCGGCGCCAATGGTGGGTACCTCGCGGCCGACGAGCACATCATTCGGAGCATGAAGACACAAAACGCTGCCATGTTGTTCGCCGAAACCCCAACTCCCCCAGTCCTCGTCCAGATCGCATCAGCACTCCGTATCATCAGCGGCGAGCTTGTACCTGGCCAGGGTGAAGAGCGACTACAACGCTTGATCTTCAACTCAAGGTACCTTCGTCTCGGTCTCAAGCGATTGGGCTTCATTGTCTATGGCCACGACGATTCACCCATCATCCCCGTCATGCTCTACAACCCCGCGAAAATGCCCGCCTTTTCCCACGAGATGCTCAAGCGCAAGATCTCGGTCGTCGTTGTCGGTTATCCCGCTACACCTCTGGTATCCTCACGAGCGCGTTTCTGTATTTCAGCAGCACACAACAAAGACGATCTCGACCGCATGCTCGCGGCTTGCGACGAAATCGGCGATCTGCTCCAGCTCAAGTTCAGCAGCGGCGTTGCTGGTGGTGCGGACCGCGAGGAGATCGTTTCGCAAGATAACGAGGGCGCTCTCGTCAAGGCTCCCAGGTGGAAGCTTGAGGATGTGATCAAGAGGGGCGTCGAGGATGTGCAATTCCCGCTGCAATAGAGGGACGGTACGGCCTAGCGACAGAACGTGACATGACTTTGGAAGCGGAACGGACGGGCAGCGAGGATTCAAAAAGTGAGGCGAGTCCTCGCGTCCCTCGAATCCCTCGAATCCCGCTTGCCCATCTCCGCGCGATTTTTGAGGAAAAGACGGGTCGGGGAATTAGAGCGGGACGAAGGTGTGGGTGCGTAGGCTTCTGAGTCGCTGCCCCATATTCTCGGTGAGACATTGAGGGTCCTGTGAATACGAAGATTGCCCGGTTGCCTGCTCGGTTTACCGAGACCCAAGCCCTGCTCCGGTTTCTACATCACGTCTTGTTACGTTTGCATCGATTGACATTTCCAGCATAGTTTCTTTTCTTATTTGTACGATAACAACTTCATACCCTCGCTGTACCACCTTTTATCTGCTCTTTCAATCATATTTTTAGCATGATTAGACTCAAACCACCCTCGGGCTAGAGTTGTTCGCTTCTGTCCCTCTTCGGTGTAGGGCGAGATCCTGTTTTATTCCCTTCCCTTCTTCTGATGAGTACAGCGAGTGGCAATGGTAATGTGGATGGGTGTATATAGATGACGGTATGAGGTGAATGGGTAGGAGTGAATGAAGATGTCGACGTAATATTGTGTGCAATCTGGCTATACTATGGCCTTCTCGGTTCGAGTGATAATGTTCCCTCGTATGTTCGGGGCTTGATGCGGTAGTCCTTTTTGCCTAGCTGCATCTATTTCAATACCTATGTTGGATAGAAGGTTGCTTTCTGTGCGCGGGTCGATAGCAGACCACACCATGTCGTACTGTCGTTGAGCTAGACTTGGCCACAAATGAGGAGTTGGCGTAACAGCGAGATTTGCGAGGCTGACTTTGATAACAAGGCAGTCGTACTCTTGCTCAAGGTGTTGGGGAAACCACCGGGTACGAGCGTTGGTAACAAAGATCGGGCTTGAGGTTCCAGATCAACCAGAGTAGATGCTCGATCATGGAAGCAACGGAGCTACAACCTGCAGTGCTGCAGGTCATGTACGGCAACACTGGATGTGGCTGCGATCATCGCCACCGTCCGGTGAGGGCGTAAGCTTGCCTGTGACGGGAGAAGGCAGTGCGGGGTCAAAGACGCGTATTCGGAATGTAGCGTGTGCGACCAAAAGAAACACAGAGGCGGCTATGCGTGCATGGCCTGACAATATGTGCAACGATACATGGTTTAGATAGCATGGAGACACCATTGCACATGATGGTGAGGCTTAAGTAGTGTTGCCTTGTAGTTGTGTAGAAGGTATCAGTCTCAGACGGTATAAAGGATAGCACTGGTTAGCTGTTGGTGTGATGTTGGTCGAAACAGACCTGATACAGACGTGTGTGAAGTCCAAATAACGTTTGTTCAGATTGGCGTTGCTTTTGTCCAGGCGAGTTAATAATGTTGTCATAAGCTCGGAGCTAAAAGTTCATTTTCACGTCCAAAACGTGGTGGCTCTTGTAAGTATAGCATGAAGCTTTTTAGTTGTGGGATCATCCCTGGAGCTCCAACGTAGCATCGCCAGAATGGTGATGAGCACGATATAACGCCCGTTATTTTGCTTGTGCTGTTGCTTATATTCGAATAGCAGCCAAGAGTCAAACGGCATCATACAAATCTTGGATTGTGTTATACAACCGTAGTCGAGATCGTTGTAGCAAACATCAGCTAGTCAAGGAGTGGTGCCTGTGTCCATGGCGTAAAACCAAAGCAGGTTACTGCTGGTGACTGATTCGGCTTCTTTGTCGAATTATCAGATCGAGGTTGAAACCTGCAGTGCATCCATTATCGATTAGTCAAAGGGCCACCGGATGGATAATAATAGTGGCGAAGAGGACGACTCGCCCCGTCCGGTGGAAGTCAGCCCGTTTATCATCTCAACCGTGAGAATGCAAGCCGGAAAAGGCTTCCAGTAGTAGCAGTCAAGGGCGATCGACCCTATAGCGTGCAGCCTTCCCTCCGAACTCATAACCATTATCGAATGAGGTGTCGACTTGGTGAGCAAGGCTGAAGCAACAATATATGGTTCGATGGGAAGGTTGGGTCATGTCCGGTGTAGTCGGCCCTGCATGCAGTTGGTTACCCCGTCTCGAATCAACCGCTGAGATGGTTATTGGTGGTGATGGAGGTCTGATACTGGACAGCATGACGAGGTGCAGATACCGCAAGGTGAGGTTGAAGTTTCGGATAGCTACATCGCGAGACGAAGGCCGCTAGTGAATATAAGGGCTTACTGCCAATCAGCCGGATGCAGCTAGAATTACGAGTATGTGTGTCGTCCTGCTGTTCACAAATGCCATTTGAAGGACGCTGAGCTGGTCGGAGCTGTCAGCCGGAGTGGCACTGCGCATATCAGAATTGAGGGACTCAGAGGACAACACACGCAATAGTAGGCGTCCTGCGATAGCTTGCTAATGGTATGTTATCTTGTCCTCACTGCTGAAATGAGATAGATGGTGGGAAGCTCCAAGGAGCTAACGTACATGTTCAGCGCCGTCGCTAGCGTGAACACCGGTTTGCGGCAATGCAGGCGTTCACGTTCGCGTCTCTCCATTCACGCCCATCCAGTTTCCCATGTCTAGACTCGCCACCGCCCGCTAATCGTATGTTTATCTTGCAGTCCAGTCAAACATATGCGTCGTGCACGAGAGACGCCCAGGGATCATCTACCTGCAGCCTGCAGGAGGGACAAAGCTATCAATAAACGCCTGTCTGCCGTAGCTACATCGTCAGCTCTCTGTAGATAGATTGTCTCATCCGGTGAGTTTTGGAGCCTCAGCCTTGTACCAGTAGCACAGTTTCTCTGCGCATTTGCCTTCTTTTCCTCGCTTGGCCACCCCCCCCGAATGGCTGCGGCCGGTGAACTCAGGACCAACACATACACAGGGCTTTGGTGTGAGGCCTCGTGAAGGACCAATAATTCTACATTTGAATCACACATTCTGCTCGGGATTGCTTGTGGTCTTTATGTACGTGCATGCATGCACGTCGCTCGCTCAATCTGTAACGGATCGTAGTACTCTAGCATGCTAGCTGGCGTGTGGCGAGACTGACAACAAGAGTTGGGTCAAGTATATAGTTCTGTAGAGAGCCCAGGTCTGTCTGATTTTCAAGGACAAAGCTTACTGCTGTTATGTCTTCTTGCCCCATGAATTGAATTGCATACACTCTTTGCTCCCTGACGATACGCCTCAAATATCATACTGCAACCCCAAGCGTCACCATGGCGGACGCCTTTACCAGAAGCCAACATCATGGACCCTTCGCAGTATCGATGTCTACTCAACAACATATCCCCAATCTAGACCAGCATACACGACCGAATGGCTTCCAAGGAACACATTCTTCGCAACCTTTCCGGAACCCCTACTCAGCCAGTGGATCACTTTTAGATCCTCAAATGTCGTCATGGACTATCCAAAAGCCGATAGGCGCTGATACATGGGAAGGTGCCGTACCGCTCCAGCAGCACCTGCCCTTACAGGATCTTCAAGACGAAATCGCCAAGTTCCGACGACAACGTCTCAGCATCAAAGACATACTCAACACTATCAAGTCCGAGACTGCAAGAAGAGCAGTGAATGAGCTTGTCGAAGAACAGAACGAGAAGTTGTGGGGGCACAGTCCCACAATCCAGTGGACGATTGCCAGTGTAGAAGTCACCAAGGTATACCATCTCTACACGAGCTGCATGTGAGATGTTCACTGACTCCGTATTTTTCGCCTTTGTAGGACATTATCAAGGAACGGTCTAGTAAGTCTAGAAAGAAGCTTCGACGCGTTGAGGTCGTGCTCAAGACAGAGCCGCGTCCGATGTCCGACTTTCCTCGAGGCCAGTTCAATCTCCAGGATACTATGGGAATGGCGAGGCCTACCCTCACGGGCTACGATGCACACATCAACACAAGGCCAAATGTGCCTCCCCTCGTAAACCATCACCACGCTGGACTCCCAGTGAGTCATCAGCTTGGGAACCGACCGTCATTTCGCGACCCTTTAGCTCGACCGCACCCGAATCCCCAAGACTGGAGAATACACGATCAAGATGACAACGATGACATTGGCTGTGCTTCTGGTCCGTCCTTTCCTCCTCCGCCACCTCCTCCTCCTCCGATGGGCGGGCAACAAAAGCCACCAGTCTCAATCATGCCACCACCACCACCACCTCCTCCTCCGATGGGCGGGCAACAAAAGCCACCAGTCTCAATCATGCCACCACCGCCACCTCCTCCTCCTCCGATGGGCGGACAACGAAACCAGCCACCACCACCACCACCACCCCTTCTTCCTCCTCCTACTCAGGTTCATCACTCACAACCACAATTTATTCCTCCAGAGCAACACAATTCTCACCAGCAACCCAAGGGAGGCCCGCCCCCTGTAGTAATGAAGCAACCCCAGATTGCGCAGCCTCAATACATCCAGTACCCACAGGGCTCTCGAGAGCAACTGCCACGTAAAATTCCAGGGGGATTTTCTCCGCCTCAAATTATACCAGATATGATGACGGATCAACATCACCAAGGGCCGTCCGTTCACATAATCAACACACACGAGCTCAAGAAAGATAAGACCAAGAAGTCAAAAAGCATGCACACTGGCTTCCATGACCATCCCGAAAGTGACTCTGACTCGGAAGATCTGAACAGCGAATACAGCGCTAGATCTACCGAGAGCGGATATGGTTTCGTCGAGCGCTCCCGGAGCCGAGGCCGTAAACCAAGCAAAGCACGATCTCGCAGCCGAAGCTTCAGTCTCAACCGGCAGCACGGCAAAGGACGATCTCGCAGCCGGAGCTTTAGTGGCGACCGGCAGCATGGCAAAGGCCGATCTCGCAGCCGGAGCCTTAGTGGCAACCGGCAGTACAGGAACAAAAGCCATGACCGTGACCACGACCGCATCACTAAAGTACATAAAGAAAAAAGGATTCATTACACACGCGGAAGATCCGACTTCGAGCGTCCTCCCATGGGCAAGTATACTTCATCACCCCAGGACGCTTCCCCTCAACCTCTAGCTGCCGTACCTCCTCAACAAATTTTCAACATCCACTTCGACAACGATAAAGACCGAGAGAGGGAGCGGGAGCGGGAGCGAGAGCGAGAACGTGAACAACCGACCCGCGACCCCTATCACCGCCATCGCTCAAGCCACTCCATCTCCCCCACCGGCTTCCCCGACCTTGCCTACAAAAAGCAAGAAAAGATATATTCCGGCCAACCCATATCCCGCAACAACTCCATCGGGGGCAGCAGCACTGGCTCCTCTTTTGGTGACAACAACTCCTCCATCTATTCTTCCGGCGTAGACAGCATGTTCTCTAAAACCATGCGCCCATATTCTCACACCCGTACAGTCCCACCACCAGTGCCGTGCCCAGACAACGAGCGTCGGAGTCTGAATTCACGGTACCCCCCAGCTGACGACTACCCGCATCAACAGCACCATCGTAGCGTCAGAGACCCTTACAACGACCACATCAAGCGTCCAGCTTACACCCCCTCATACCGCCGGCATAGCATGCAGGTGGATACGCAAAACCCATTCTCACCATCCCACTACTCGTTCCAGCGCTCAAACTCATATGCTGACGAGCCGCGGTATCCACACCAACGCTTCCATGATAGAGACCACGATGCGTTCCATATGCATGAGATGTCTGGTGCCCTTAGCTCGGTTGATGATCGTAGACGCGGTATGTCGATTGGGAGAAGCTCGTTCGCAAGGGGAAGAGACAGGGAGGTTGAGGTTGATGAGTGGGATAATAGGACGAGGTATGATTCTCGAGGAATGCCTTATATAGACTATCGGCACATTTGAGGTATAACGGAACAGCGCTTCAGGATGATTGTTCTGGCGTTTGAATAGGGTGATATAGTGTTTATGGTGCTACCTCTCCTTTATTTTAAGGTCTCTAATTCTTGATATTTTCATGTATCGATCATGTTTGCTTAGCTGTACCGTACTCGAAAATAAAAACACACATATATACATACAACCGTGCAACACGCCCTCATTATATACAGTCCACAGTCCATGCTGCGGCCCATCATGCACTTGGTAGGCATTGTCAGCCGCATCTTACAACATTTACCTTGCACCGTGAACGTGGACAAAAAGGAGAACCATGATTTTACCTAGGAAGAGATGCATCATGGCAAGATCATAAAGTGAGGAACTAACTCCTTACCTTTTGATCTTACCTTTGGGGCACTGATCGTGCCCAAATAATTTACATACCTACCCCGAAAGAAAAGGAAAGAGTTTACCCGGAAGCCAGAAAAGTGAGATCGAAAAAGGAAATCACCTGTGCCCTACCCTTCCCAAAGCCGATGCCATGCCCTCGGTCCATTACTGTGTGTTGACGACATGCACAGGTATGAAGAGACTGATGAAGAGACTTCCCGCTGACGAGCCGGTTAAAGTTGATGGTAGTGAAGCCATACCTTGCTCTCCAAGAATGGATCCCGAAGAAAGTGAACGAGGGTTGATAGTGTGGGTATCGTATGAAATGACGTGAGGTGTGTGGTCGAATGTCAATGAGGCCAATTGACAAGGCTTACCCTTCCGGAAATGCAGGTTTGCTGTGCGTTCCATGAAGTTTGAGCTGCTGTTCTTACCCTCATTGTTGTTGCGGTAGGGTTAGACGATCAGGCGAACAGAAGAGGTAACCTTTGACAAACCCTGATGAGCGAACCGAGCTGTCGAAGGAGCTCAGTACCTCTCCCTCCGTCGCGTGCTTCGATCGTCGTAGCTGTCGCCCTCATACCCACGCTTTCGCGAGCCTCCGTCGTCGCGGCCGCCATACCCACTGCCACCGCCACTGCCACCGCCACCGCCATCCCGATCGCGGTCTCGGTATCGGTCTCGGCTGCCCAAGGGCTCGTTGTTCGCACCACTCGATCCTCGGCCGCCACCATACCCACCACCCCCACCACCATCACGTCGGTCATCGCCGTAGCGACCTCCTCCGCGGTCTCCCCCGTATCCACCGCCGCCGTATCCACCTCGTCCACCTCCACGGGGTCCAGACGGCGCACCATCGGGAGCTCCATAGCCGCCACTCTGGTAGCCAATGCCCGCGCGGCCACCTCCATAGCTACTGCCCCCTCCTGCTCGGCCCCCGCCGCCGCCGCCGCCGCCGCCACGGCCTCCAAATCCACCTGGTCGATCGCCTCCAAAGCCGGCGCGGCCTCCGAATCCGCCGCCCCGGCCGCCGAATCCTCCACCGCGACCGCTAAAGCCACCGGGCCCGGACGGCGGGCCTGCAAATGCACTAGAGCCTCCGGGGCGCGCACCTTCCTTGGTGTAGTTGCGACCACCGAGACCACCGCCGTAACGACGAGGACGCCATCCGGCTACGGTACGGCCGCGCTCCACATCAACGAACACCTTACGTCCCTTGATGCTGATGCCGTTCGTCTCCTTGTAGGCGGCCTTCATGTCCTTCTCGCGCTCGAAGACGATAAAGGCGTACCCTCGCTTGCGCTTCTTAAGCGGAGCGTCGGACGCGGCGGTAACGTCTTCGATGATTCGGATGCGCTCAATGGGACCATAGCGGCCAAACTCGCGCTCGAGGTCGTCTTCGGTGACGCCGTATGACAGTCGCGCAACGAAAAGCGTCTTGTAGGCATCGCCCTCGACCTTGGGGTCTTCCTTGGGTTTGTCTGGCAGTGTGTTAGCTCTGTGCAACGGCGGACACGTATTTGAGTCAAGCGCATCGTGGTGATGTAGTACATTTCTCAGCAGCCTCGACGAGGAGCTTCTCCTGCCTCTCCTTCTTTTCGAGCTTCTTGCGGTCGCGGTTCTGCAGCCAGCTGTCGGTCGGGACGTATCCGTCGTTGTCCTTGAAGTCCTTCAGCGCCTGCATGAACTGGCCTATACCGCCAATGTTAGCCGACTGTCGCTTCTCAGGCGCGAAGTCAATAGGTTCAAGCCAGCGCAGCGGCGGGCGCGGAGCGAACAGCTGCAGCAGCATCGGCGGGAGTTTGTCTGTCATGGCGACTCTGGGGCTAGACTGCGCGTCTAGATGCGATGCAAGTGGTGGTGTAGAGAAGTGGCGATGGAGGAGAGTGGAGAGTGAGTGAAGGCTGGAGGGTTTGCGATTTTCTTGGCGCGCGTCTGCCTGGTCACGTGACGACGCTGTTCCGAAAAGTGCATGTGCTGTGAACCCACCCACTGCCATTGCGCACCATCGCGCACCCATCATGCCGCTATCAGCCATCCGGACGGTTGCGAAGCCGCAGGTGAGTCATCCATGCCGTTCGCCCTGGCCGACGCTGAGGCCGACGCTGATGCACGCAGAATGGCGTCGGCGCCTTCATCCTCCAGTGCAAGAAACTCGAGTTCCACTACTGCGATTGGTGGGGCTCTTCCCGTGGCATGAATGCCTTCATCAAGTCGTCTCTCCCCGCCTTCGCAAAGCGCAACCCTTCGGTCGAGATCTCCATCTCTCCGCGACCGCGCCGCCACCCGGTGATACAAGCACACTACATCAACGGCAACCAGCGCTCCATCTGCGTACGAGGCATGGCCAACGAGCTCGTACGGGAGAAGGCCGAGTTGCTCCGGGACGCAAGCGGAGAGAAGAACCAGCGATTCAGCAAGCCGGTCACGAGCATCAACGAGAGCGTGAGGGGCATCTGGAGTCCGTTCCACGGAGCCCAGATGCGGATATAGGACGGCCGCACATTACGTAGACAAATGCAAAGCAATGTTCAAAAGTGTATTTTTCATCTACTGCGTCTGCTCTCATACCGCTAACGTGAAGACTACAGTCGAGCGCTGTCTCCCTGCATTCATGCCTGGTTGGAGTTGATGATGTCGTAGAAGGCAGGCTTCAGGGAAGCACCGCCGACCAAGAAGCCATCGATATCAGCCTGCTTCGCCAACTCGCCGCTGTTCTTCTCCGTCACACTGCCTCCGTACAGGATGCGCGTCTTCTCCGCAGCCTCGGCGGAGACCTCCTTCTTCAACCACTCGCGGATGGCGGCGTGAACCTCCTGTGCCTGCTCCGTGGTTGCGACCTTGCCGGTGCCGATGGCCCTGCACGCTGTCAGCTTCATTCTACATCGAAAGGCCATGGAGACTCACCAGATAGGCTCGTAAGCCACGACGATCTTGGACCAGTCCTTGACCTTGTCCGCGACAGCCTTGAGCTGCGCAGTCACGATCTCGATCGTCTTGTTCGCCTCACGCTGCTCCAAGCTCTCACCACAGCACAGAATGACACTGATACCGCCCTCGACAGCTGCCTTCGTCTTGCTGGCGACGAATTCATTGTCCTCCTGCAGAATGACTCTCCGCTCCGAGTGTCCCAAGATGGCCCACGTGATACCGCTCTCCCTCAGCTGGTCAACCGAGATCTCGCCCGTGAACGCGCCATTGGGCTTGTCGAAAACGTTCTGGGCGGCGACCTCGAGACCCTTGCGGAGGTGCTCGCGGGCAAGGAGGAGGTAGAGGGAGGGAGGGGCGATGACGACCTCTGCGCTTGGTCAGTCTGTTCTCCGCAGCCATTGCAGTCTTGGAATTGGGATATAGGTAGATGTACCAGCATTGGGATCCAGCTTTGCATTGTTGAGACTCGTGACCAATTCTTTGATGGAGCTTATGCTACCATTCATCTTGTAGTTTCCGCCGATAACTGGTGCAAGTCAGCGGTGGTACAGGAAAGACCCTATGTGAAGTTCAGCAACACTCACAGAATTGACGACCCATTTTGGCAGATTTTGGAAACTTGGATATAGAGTACGGGTGTATGTGTGTGTGTGTGTGTGTGTGCTGTAGCCGTGGTGATGGTGGCAGTGGTGGTGATGTTGGTGGTGGTGCGCTGGGAGCTCGAGACCTTACTCGCGCCACGCACTACTTCGCTTCGCTTAGTAGTGCTACCAAGCTTAACGCTAGTACTAAGCTTAACACAACTAATGCTAAGGCTATTTCTCTACACCTATTTTTCTATATAACGCGATGTCTAAGGCATATATTAAAGTTAAAAAACAGATCTAGCTAGCTATAATATATATATCTACAAAAACCTTATATATTTTAACTTAGGTAGCGCGCCTCTATAACGTCCTAATTAGTAGGTTGCGCGCGCGCGTTAATAGCTGCAAATTATAAATAACGCGCTTACGCACAAACTAGAAGCTTAATAAAGCTTAAATTCTAGCTCTATAACTGTATATTAATAGGCTTAATTTAATTAGCTAGCCTCTACTATTATCTATAGTACGCAGCGCTGTAGAGTATATCTAACAAAGTTCTATACCTCTAGCAGAACGTAACTCTATCGCGCCTCTAGGTTATAACTTCTTTAGGTAACTTACAAAGGTACGCAATAACCTAGGCATATAAAAAGTATAGTAAAAGCCTTAGAAGAAGGATTGTATTAACGCTTAGAGTTGTAAGGTATATAAGCATTATTTCTATACGCTAGAAAAGGTTATTACTAACAAAGGTATCTATCCTTTAGATATCTATAACTTTAATAAATGTAGCTTTTAAATTAGGATAGGCAGCAGCTAGGACGTCTATACTATAAAGGACTATAGTACTATAGAAGCTCTAACTAAAATAAATAGAGATTTTATTATAATAGTAGAAACTATTAGCGCTAGAGGCTTCGCTATCCTACTTATAGCTATCCTTAAAGGCTTACAAATTATGTACTAGCACGTCTCTAAGGTAATAGATCTATAGAATAACCTTATTCTAGCCTATTTAGAGAGTAGCTACTCTAATAATTAAATTACTCTGTTGTATATATAATACTTTAATTAAGTAATATGTAACTAACGCGTTAGGTAATAGTAACTATTAATCTTTAACAGTTATAGCTTTTATTTAATGTATAAGTTTGTTAACTACTACTATAATAATAGAATCCTCCTATACGCCCTCTTTCTTTATACCTTACACGCGCTATAACTTCTTAATATTATAGTGTTTTTACTGTATAAGAACTATTATAAGATAGCTATTAAGCGCGCTGTTAGGACAGGTATAGAAGACTATAATAAAGTAGAGTTTCTCTATAACCTGCGCGCTATCTGTAATAAGACCTTTACACTAGTAACTATTAAATTAGCCTTTAAAAAGTCTAGTATCTATTCTCTAGACGCTAACGTCGTAGTGTCGCGATTACCTACAATTAATAGACCTATTACACCTCTGCTATTAACTTAGGATAAGCCTCTATTACTACCTATACTAACTATAGTAGAAGAAGTAGCTAAATATACGCGTAAGTACCTATAAAGAGTTAATCTATATACTAGTAAATAGAGTATCCTTAATTATAGAGTTGTAACGCTCTTAAAGGCTATAGTAGCTATTATACTTATTTAAGAGTAATACAAAGTTAACTTTAAAAACCTTACTAGGGCTGCACAATAACGCGCACAGCGTTAAATAACTAATTAGTAAGTAGTTACAAAGGCTAGACTTATATATATATATAATATAAGGCTTTACGCAGCTAAAAGAGATTAAAAGAATATAGAGAAAGGTAAGCCTTACGTATTAGTCGCATAGTGCGCAGTAATTAACGCTACTAGCAGCACTATAACACTAAGATAGTCTATATAAACTAGTTATCTAAGCTTTATTAACTATCCTACAACTTTAAATTAACTAAATTTGCCTGATTAACTAGGTGCCCGCTTATAAAACTAGCTAGCCTTAGTATTAGTTGTGTTAAGCTCAGTACTAGCGTTGAGCTTGGTAGCACTACTGAGCGAAGCGAAGTAGTGCGTGGCGCGAGTATGGTGGGGGACAGAGGAGGGGCAGGTTGTGAGGTGTTTTCGGCGAACCACGGAGCTGCGGCATTGCGTCTGCCACGGCCACGGCCGAAAAGAAAATGGGGAACCAGGTCCAGCTCCTCTTTTCTTGCAGACCTGACTGGCTGTATTCCATTCGAGGCAGCTTTGGCGTGTGTTGAGCGTAGCTGCTCATGCAAGATGCGACAGAGGCCCGATTATTTTTTGTAAGGCAAATCACCAATTACATCATCAGCCCCATACGAGTGGCTACCTACATTTTCAACTGTCCACATCCTTGCCATTATCATCACCGCATACCAATGACTTCCCTAGAGCCTCCATCCAACCCCCCGACTATTCACGGTCTCTGCGTCACTTCCCATACCCAATGCTCACACTGGCACTCGCCTCTCGACATCATAGCCATCAAGCACGCTTGCTGCAATAAGTTCTATGCATGTATTAGCTGTCACAATGCTTGCGAAACCCATGTACCGAAGCTTTGGGAGAAGAGCCAGAGAGAAGAGAAGGCAGCCCTTTGCGGTCAGTGCAAACACGTGTTGAGTGTGAATGAGTACATGGGGTGTGGTGGCCAATGTACCGAGTGTGGGAGTGCTTTCAATCCGGGGTGCGTAGACTCCTGCCGTGAAAACGCCGCCTTCTTGGAGTGTATCGATGCAGGCAGAGTACACGAACATTCATCCGGGTACACTCTGCTGACTTTATGTTTAGCTGCAAGAACCATTGGCCACTATATTTTGAAATGGATACGCAAGAAACAAAGAGATAAGCCATGCAATAAACCATAATGGCGTCCTTCAGAGACTGCCAGTAGCGGGTTCCCTTGGGTTTAAACGCACAAAAGAAAGATTCAAGGTGCAAAGACATGGCTATGAACATCGTCACGATATAGCCCCGCGAAATAAAGTAGCAGTCCAACAGTAGCTCAGTCCTCAATCTAGTCACGCATACTCACGAGAAAACCATCACTAATCTAACTCTCAATCAACAGGCCTGTTCCTCAATATCTGCATATCCCGCACTCTCGCCGTTATGCCGCCGTTCTCTCTGTTCACATATCCTCTCCCGGTCTTGCCAACATCCTCGATTCGCTCTTCCAGGTCTACGTCTTGGGTACGCACACAAGCTGAGAGGAAGCAGCAGGCAAGTTCATTGATGCATCCGAGAAACCAACCGTGCTCGAAGAAACGGGAAGAAACCATGGACCACGAAAGTTTAAGACAGAGAACGGTTGAAGAAAGAATGCACAGAATCTGTTTCATGCTGTCCTGTTCTTCGAGCATTGCAGACAACGAAAAGGGACTTCTCTCCCATCCCCTATTTAATAATGTGCAAAAGCTGATCGACAATCAGAATGGATAATTGATAGTATAGGAAGTCCATATTATATACACTTCCACTCGCTCTAGATCGAGCCCTTACACTTTTCCGGGCGCACTGAAACCTACACGTGTGTTAGAGTTTAGTTCTAAAATTCCCGATGTTGAACGAGAGGCGTGCAACCCACCGCTAGAACCATCTTGCTTCGTGAACTTAGTGAATGGTGACCGTTCATCACTATAGCTAGCAAACGGGGATTTGCTGACATCAAAAGATACCACACGGCGGTGCGAACTATGTGTAGAGGGCGTGCCGAAGATTGGACGAGCGCTCTGCGTTGGTGAGTTGGCATGGATGTAAGTAGGGACGCCGTATCGTAGCTTCGAAGACTTTGAGAACTTTGAAATGTTGGATGGAGTATCTTTGGTTGGTGTCTGCAAACTTTCACTGTGTGAATTGGGACGTGGTTGCGGTGATACTAAGGTGCGGCGAGGGGACTCAGTGGATATCGGAGGCACCGGAATAGTAGATTTCGATGTCCCGAGAGCTTGTTCGAGGCGCGAGAGCTGACTGAAATTTTGGGTCTGGGGTTAGCAAAGATCACGCATACTCTTTTTCGTATGCTACAGTGCCTCAAAGCCATGTGGGTGATCCGCTACGTACATGGTCATTGTGGCCAGACTATCGTTGATAGGTCTGAAATGCGTCTGGATATCGCACGAAGAGGTGCAAGAGCAGGCATTCTGTGGAGGAAGCTTGCCCGACACACGGTCCTCGGCTGGTTCTGACAGCGGTGATTCATGTTTCCCTTCCCGAGTATTTGGCGATTTTCGTTCCGCACATCCATCGACAGGACTCTGCACTGCTTGGATACGATCCGATTCGGAAGAAGGAGAATCGCTACTTGGTGGTGTGTTGAAAGCCATTTCTAGCTCTGCGATGCGACTGTTCGCAGCGTCGAGGCTGTGTTTGAGCCCCGATCTAAAGGTCAGCGTGAGAAGTCAGCGTGCGTATCATACATAGCATATACGTTAGCGTACACTTCATCCTTCAACTCGGTGAGAGCAGTGATAATGGTGTGGAGACTGATTTCGGACAGCATGGCTAATCAAAATAGTTGTTGGGTGGGAAGTGGTCGGTGTCCAAATGCTTGATTTCACAGAAGCGCGCTGGACGCAACTTATTGGAAGGAGCGTTGGGTGTTTGAGGGTGTAAACAGTGAAGGTGCTAGTCATGGTTCGACGTCATTCCTTATTCCTTAGCACCTGCCCCACCTTTACCATCGTTCTCCCAAGTATTATTTAGACTGCAAGACCTTCGCTTGTGAGAATGCTACCGCAAACTCATTGTGATCCCATTCTTCATTTTCGTTATCCTCTTCAAAGACAAATCTCGAGCCTTCAAATTCAGTCTTATAGGGGGGGTTTACCGACGGCCCCTGGACTTCTATCTGCAGGACTTCACGAAGCCGCTCATCTCTCACTCGACAGTTGGCTGCCAACCATCGTGCCCCAAGGGCTATACGCTGCTCTGTGGTTGGAGAGAAAGTCAGCAAAGCTCTTTCCCAACACCGTGCAGACATGTCATCACTGAAGTTTTACTGCTTTAGAGATGCGTTTTCGGGCTGACGTACCCCTTGTCTTCTGCTCAACAGCCATGAATGCAGGTCGCCAACTTCCCCATGGCCTGTCAGGTTTGATCGGCAAAGTGAGAATTTCGAGATTAGGGTAGCGTTGGAGGAGTTTAGAGCTTCGACCCACGATGTTAGGCCAGAAGACTCTTCTCCACCAGTAGCCCATTACTTCCATGTCATCGTTATCTGAATGTAAATAGCACAAAGTCAGTACATCTCTCCCTTTTCTAACCATACCTTTAAACCAATACTACGTACATATCCCACGTCCTGCCTCCATTGTGAAAACGATATGGTGTATTAACTCGCGGTAGCAGGCTGCAAAATCGGAGTTGCCCATTGAAAAACTAAAGATATTACGCCCGAAGAGGACTACTGAGCTTTCTGCGTGGAGTTGACGGCACAACCTCAACATACTAATTGAGATCACTTGACTGATTCTTCGAGGTTCGACGGGGCCATGACCTTTGTATCTAATGTGCCGTCCTGTGGGGATAGTTAGTAATGTGTCAAATGTCTTGCCGTGGAACATAACAAGACTTTTGACACAGTACCGTAGAAAAATGCCTACCTTCGAGATCTAGGCGTGTTGAGTAGATATAGGGAGACTGAACTAGAATCGCTCCCGGCACTATCAGAGCGAAGTTGAAAATGTGTTCTCTTAATTCGGAGGGTAAATCCAGGAAGCCAATCTTCTCTGGGTCTGCTTTATGCGACTGTGTCCACTCCAGGCTCACTGGAAACTATTCAATTTATAAGCCATCTCCTCCATTTCCGTGAGCAGAACGCACAATTGACTCCATCTTTCACGCTTTGTGTTGGAAACGTCGTAAAGTAAGGGCTAGAGGAACAAAAATGGTGCTGTATGGCGCAACAGGCCGAAATATTACACGCTTGAGGAGGAAAAAAGTGGAGGCAAGAACCCCGCTCGAGGAAGAGGTATTCGGTTAGAATGTGTTCAAATTAAGATTAAAGCTCACGTGACGTAATCCTTCGTGCATGTGGCTTCCCGGTCTGTCAATGGCATCATCAATTCTTCTCGCACTTGTCACAGCATTTGGTGCATGAAAGCGGCGAAAAATACATGTAACATTCCCTCACTTGTCCTCACTATCACAATACGCCAAGATCGTAATATACGGCGGCAGCATCACCAGTCATCTGATCTCGTATGATCGTTCCCGGACTAAGCACTTCGCTTCGGTTAAATACTGCAAATATCAATCAACTACAATGGTTGGAAGCACTCCAGCAGATCGTCGGAATGGAAAACCTGCTTCCTGCGAGCCTTGTAGACTGAATAAGACAAAGTGTGATCATGGTAAGTCACGTGTCGCAACATTCACTGTGCAGCGCTTTTCGAAGAGATGTATTGATTCGGCTTTTTGCCACTTTGTAGCATATCCTAAATGTGATCGATGCGTTCAAAGAGGCATCGTGGACAAGTGTTTCTATCATCCTGCGCCTTTGACAAAGCAGCGAACCGCCGATAATGAAGGATCTCGACAGAAAGAGCCCTCAAGCTCCCGGCCGGTCAAACGAAAGTGAGTAGCTCTTCCCACGAATTCAAGGTTATTCTAACTGTCCAGGCGAATATATGCGCCTGTTCCGGATACATTTGGAGCCGACCCCTTCTCCCAAAATGGGAAATTTACAGACGCTGTAGCCGTTGAAACCTACCGTCCCGGTTATCTCGGACCAACTAGCTACGAAGCCAATCTTCCTAAAGATGAGTTGTCTCCGATCCTCCACAACCGAGAGGCTTCAGTGGAGTCTGAAACTGATCTCGAGATGGCCCATCAGCATCCCTTGACTAAATCGATGCGTATGCAAATGACTACGGATATCCTCAAGACCTTTCGATACTACTCCACTATCAAAGAACTAGTAGTTTGGCACGGGCTGCATTGTCAAGCGGGAACTATCCCATTGCCATTTGATGTCGGGCTTATCCAGGCGCTCCAACCCACTGTTGATCGGTACAATCTAACTCACTCAGTCCCGGACCCGCGATTAGTGACGTCAGTTTTGGAGAATAGCAGCAAACCGCTAGAGATCACGCAGTCGTTGAAAGCTTGTGATTTTCACAGGACTTGTACTGGTGATAATATCCGATTGGAAACAATCGGGGTTCTGCTTGCTACAGCGGGCAGAGCGCTGTCATTTGGGTCATGCTCGCATCTTATAAACGACCAAACCAATCCCGGCCTACGATCGAAACTAGTCGATGAATTGTTACGTGCTAGTGTAAGTCCTACCTTCTACGTAGAAGATATATTTACTAAATCATGGTCTTCATTTTTAGACGAGCTGTGTAATCCTTTGTTCAATGATCACTCCTGTGAATGATCTCCTGACATGGCTTCTCTTTGATAACTACTATTTGACCATAATGGTCTGCGGTTTCTCAGGTACACTTCTTATCCCATCCCTAATTATTTTCATATAATTAATAAACCACAGCCCCTCCATCATACCGCCGCATGGGTGAGCTCAATACCCAGATCTACGCCCTCGGCGTTCACCGCGAATCAAACACCCCAAACCTTCCTGCCTGGCTTCTCGAAACTCGTAGACGAATCTTCTGCTCCTCATACATGCAAGACAAGACAATCTCCACTTTCCTGGGCCGACCTATTCGAATGAGCAAGAGACATACCGATATCAAGATGCCTCTTGACTTGAGCGATGAAGAACTCATGGCCGATGAAGCGACTTTTAATAAAGCCGTGGGGAGACTAGATGCGAATGGATGGAATACTGGAGGCAGGTATTTGAGGGCTTCATGGGTTGTAAGTGGTTACTCAGCGATGAAGACCATGTGCTCACTTTAGAACAGCGTATCCGGTACATCTCTAGCCAATTTCTCGAAGAGATTCTGGACTTCGCTCTCGTAAAAGTAAATGAAAACGTTGAGGAGCAACTACTGTAGATCTCTCACCCTCATGTTGTTCAGCTACCTGACCATGCCAACACAGAGACATATCCACCCGTATCCATTCAGCCTGGACATCCTTCCCATCTCATCTGCACTACGATCCGCACTGCTGGTCCACGTCGCTTCTCCCCGGTATCTGTCTGATGCTCGTCGTAGTCCATCAAACACACTGGTACACCGAATTCATGATTCGCAAACTCCTCGCGCACACGCAGCCCCTAACCTCCAACCTCGAGCTCCTCCGCGTATCCACATCCCTTCTCTCCAACACGCTCACACTTGGCAGACTTCGCGACTGGCACTACGACGTCCAAAAAGACTTCCTCATGCAAGTCATACTCTTCGGCATTCCGAGTGCAAGCATCCTAGCCAGCGCACTCCAAGAACAACAACGTACCACCTTGCCCTTTCCACCCTCCATCTCGCGCGCAGAAATAATTCGCATGCTCTCCGTCCTGATCTCGCACCTTGAAGCTGCAGCACATCTTGACTCTAGCAATGCACGCCCGGGCGAAGCAAACTACAATCTCTGCAGGAAGGCATGTAAAGCGTTTACGAAGGTGATGGACAACGTTCTTGACCCGAAGCCGAAAGAGGGGAGTGATATTGCACCAACGAGTGCAGATCTAGACTTGGATCTAGATTTGGGGTTGGATTTGGATATCTTTGCGGCGCCGGGGCTGGAGGCTTTTGAAGGAATAGATTTTTCGGGGGTTAGCGAGTTAGGAGGCGGAGGTGGGGATGATGGGATTGATTGGGGGACGATGGTGCAATGGACGATGTGATTTCAAGGGTGGATGATGAGAAGTGGCAAAGCACACGCAAATTATTGACGATACACAATATCCTTATACACAATCTCTGTACTTCCTATCTCTTTTCCAGACGGACAAACTCAATCATACTTTTACCCTCTTCTTCCTGTCTATCTCCACTTCATCTTCTCTCATCCTCTTCGCCTCTCTCGCAATACTACTACGCTCACAGCTCTCCGTATGCCTCACATATCCATTCCACCTAATACCTTCCTCAAGATACCTCATCACTGGATCTGGCTCCTCTAGGATCGGGCTCGTATTTTCATAGACTTCGCCTGTATGTTTGATATGCCATTTTGGATGTGGAGATGGGAGCAGTAATACCGGGGTACGGACCGAAGACGCGGGGGAGTACGCATCCCTTATCGTCATATTGACTCGTTCTGAACAGGGTGAGACGCCGGCGAAAGGGTGGATGTTCGTAGCATTGGTCGTTTGACAGTTCGCGGTTGACGGTTCCGACGTGGTTGGGGGGTGGGAGGGTGGCGAAGAAGACATTATCGTATATTGCTTGGATTCCGTAGTAGACGCCTTATAGAGACTCAAGTAGGTGATAAGGGCGACGCTTGGTATCGGTATTCCAACGTCTGGGTGTAGAAAGTAGTGATACTCTTTGTTTGTCAGTGCAGCAGTGCCGGATGCAAATGTTAGGCGAGCGAGGAAACGTGATTACGCGAGACAAAGGATTGTGGGACGCGTGGAATGTGGATGGGAATGTTTGGCCATGGCATGAATGCAGCCGCGCGGCAAGAATTAATTGCATATGCATCTATACACTGATCGTTTTGAAGACACTGTTTGGTTGTTAGAGGTGCTTTCGATGATCGAGATGAGACATACCCAAACCCACTTCCGCCCGTCGCCATGACCGCGCCTGGGATCTGCGGATGCCAGTGCGCCTCCTTGACTTGCTCCATATAATGCACAAACAGCAATTGTGGCGGTACATCTTGTACACCTCCTGTATCCTTACTCTCCTCGTCGTCCAATTCGACTGCGAGATCCCACAGCGTGAGCGTGTTATCGCCTGCGCAAACCAGAACGATACTGTCGTCTGTCGGATGCCATTCCACAGCGGTGATCTGCTCCTTATGAAAGGTGTACGATGCAACAGGTGAGGGTTTCTTTTCGCTTCCCACGGCGGTCTGCGGCTTCCACTGTCGAAGATCCCAGACTGCCCACTCACCGTCGTCGGCACCGGTGGCGAGGAGATGTGCAGTCTGGTGCGACCAGGAGAGGACGTTGACGTCTGAATTGGAGACTTGGACACTGACGGCGGGCTTCCGCGACTTTGATCGCGCATCCCAAATCTTGACTGTGCCGTCGCTTGATGCAGAAGAAAAAACAGTTCTCTCGGTCGGTGACCACTGGATTTCTTCTATGCTACCCTGGTGTCCGGTGAAGGGTGTCGTGTCCGTCACCCACCCACCACCCTGCGTCCGGGTTGTCGCAAAGATGTTGCCTGCGACGTCGCCCGTGAGGAGCTTACCCTCGGGAATGACAGGCGACCAGTCGAGCGCATATCCCTCGTTCGCCTTGTGCGCCCGTATCGTGGATATGGGCTTGTTCTGCGCGGGAGAGATGGTGGTTCCGGGGACATCGAAGGCTGTGAGGTGGGGTGTAATGTCGTGGATGAGGACCTGCCCCGACTCGGTCATCGCTGCTGTGAGAGTAGTCGCTGGCTTCGCGGACGTGGCCTGTGGGAGTTGGTGTGCGCGTATGCGGTTCGTGCAGCTGGCCATGGGTATCGACTTGGTCTCTAGGATGGGATCTGAGCCCTCGTCGTCGGAGTCTTCCTCCTCTTCCTCCTCCTCGTCCCGTTCCATCCTTGACAAACTGCTCATCTTCATTACCATTATCTGGTTCTCTTTGTCCCGTCCCTGCGCTGCTTGCGTGCCTGCCACTGCGTAGACGGTTGCAGGATAGGTCTTGCGGTCGGACCCTAGACTGTCCGGTATTATGTCACAGGAAAGGCACGGCCAGGGCGCTTCCAGTGTGTGCAACATCTCGTATGTGGACAGATCGGGCGCGAGGGTCTCGCCGGCGGAGAGCTTGTGGCGGCCGGGTATGAAGGTGCCTTGATCGACGTCCATGGCATCTGGAGATGTTAGCATCTATATTCCTAACCATCTTGCGCGAGACACACTCTCTTGCTCATCTGCCTCCCTCTCCGCATCTGGCCGCCCATCTACACCAGCCTCGAAGATCTCATCCTCGCTCTCGAACTCGTCCTCATATTCGTCCTCGAATTCCCCCCTCTCGTCATCGTCAATTTCCATGGGCCGCTCTCCATTTTTGATCGCATCCAGCTCTTTCTCGTCCGACTCTGCTGGTCTCTTCGCCATGGTGGAAAATGGGTATTCTATGTAACTGGGGGTCAATCCGATGCAGGTACGACGTTCGAAAATATTTCCCGTGCCCCACCAGCGTCAACTCCGTTAACTCCGCGCGTCCACACATACCGCAGCATTCTGTGTGGGATAAGCCCGGAGAACGGAGAAACATGGTTCCGGGACATTTTCGTATTCCAGGTTCGGCTTAGCGCGGCGATGCTACAGATGTGGGCAGCGCTCGTGTGCATTAGGGCAAGGAGCTGGACTTGTGAAGAGACGGCGAGAGTATGTGGCATGAGTGGCATACTATTGAAGAAGCCCTTGAATAATCCTTGAAGTATATACAATACAAAAGTCGTGCTCATCGAAAACAAAGACCATCAACCATGTGACAATCTCCAGCCCATGAGCCCTATAAACTCCGTCCCGACGTCGGCCAAGTTGAGCATTACCGAAAGCCTCCAAACCCCCCGGTGACAAGATCGCACGAAAGAAAAGACGAACAGATAGCACCTAAGTGCATCTTCAAAGAAAGGGAAGGAAGGAAGGGAAGGGATGGCAAAGAGCAAGCAATAGAGAAGCCTTACCCAGAGTATTTGCGTGCCATGGCCATTTGGCTGCCGGCACATATCTCCCAAACAATTCCGCTGTTCGCTTTGCACCACCCGACGGGTGCAGGTACTGGGTTTCGTTCGTCTTTATTCGCCTCCGTCAGACCGTACTCAGGTATGGTATAGCTGGTTCGGTCGCAGTATTCACCGGGTTGGCACGCGAATACGGGACAGCCTGAAGCGCTACCGCACTGGTGTCCCTCATCCCAACCGGCGCAACCGCTCATATTAGTTGTCGTCTTCTCCAGGCAGTCGATGAAGCTGAGATCATAAGAGATTCCATTTCTCTCGCTATACTCAACGAGTATGGGCTTCGTATGGACCTTGGACGTGATTTGAAGTGAAATGCCACTATCATCGGGACAAGAGCGGATGGGCTCGGTATAGGTTTCTCCGGCAGCGATTTCGTGTCCATGGACGATCCCTCCACATTGTGGAGGGTTAACTGTAAGAAAGAGAGTGTAGTTACAGGAGTTATGGATGACAGTTAGACCCTCCCGATTGACAAGCGCATTGAAGTTGTGCGGTGACGCGGTCTTGGCAATAGCTGGGAGGGGCAACGGGTTGTACGTAGCACTCGGGCCAGGACCTCCCGTCTGCGAAGTAGGCAAGACAGTAGTTGTGCTCAGCGAGGATGTGACTGATCATGAGTATGTGGAGTCAGTGCATGTATCAATTGCATTCCGAACACCGGTGTTGCTTACCCGGCAGCGGTGGGGTTGATGTTGGTACGACGACGAGCGACGAGCTAGTCGAAGCCAATGAAGATACGCCGCTGGCAACGTTGGTTGCAGTGACCCAGACGGTCTCCGTAACCGTGATGTCGGCGCAGCCGCGGACAGCTTGTGCAAGGAGGGCAGCGAGGAGCACGTTCATGACAAGCAGAAGACTGCCACGTTCATCGAAGTAGTTCAACATGACTGTAACGAAGATCTTGGATTCGATGAGACTAATTTGAGCGTTGTGGTAGCCAGAGATGTGTTGTGGTGTTGGGAAGGTCGCTGGCAATGTGGGCGGGAGTGTTTGTGTGTTGACGACAAAGCGGGTTGAGCGAGAAACAGGTGAAGCAGCGGCTGGGAGCTCGGACACTCAAAGGAAGGTGAAGGTGAAGGTGAAGGTGAGGGTGAGCGTTGAAATGAGAAGAGCAGAGGCCGGGCGAGTATAATATAACGAGCAAGATTGCGACACGCCGCTCCGTGAATAGCACGCCCGCCACGGTGAATTGGGCCAGGGACTTGCGGCCACGCTCGTTTGCCAACGACTCTTTGCTTTGCTCTGATTGGCAGTGCATCAGCGCGTTTGCAATCTGCGACTTGTGTGTAACTGCAGGTACCCGTCTCAATCTCCTGAAAGCGGTCTTTTCTTCGTTCTTCTTGTATACATTGGATACTAAGATTCACGCGGGCATAGTGCAGCATGGGCCAACCAACAGTTTCAAGCATAGGCCCCTATCCGGGCCAATTGCATCCGCGCGACAAATGGAGGGCTGCCTGCAGACGTGATAAGTAAGGCGGAAATGAGGTGTAACTGCGCGTAACCTACGTAGCGGGGTACAAGGAGGCCATGATACTGGCAGTCAAACGTGGCCAGATGCTTAGTCAAGACGACTGAACAAAGGCCTAGGCTCTAGGGCACTGTTCTGTGAATGTCGTACCTGCTAATGAGCATGGCATGCGCACAGAAGATAGCAGCAGCGTATTATTCCGATACCGCGATTATTGTAGCTTGAAAGTAACGGCCATACAAATATGAATGCTGATAGAGTTTGATAAGCGTCTGCTGCAATGCCTCTCGGAAGTGACATACTGTTTCTCCATTCAATAGAGATCGAGACCGTTCCACTTGGAGTATCCGAGGACAGCCAGAGCATGGAGTGCTGCATACGCAATATCCATCTCCACAACGCTCCATATCCAGAGAGTCCCGACAGGAGGCGCGGCTTTCATGACGTAGAAGTAGCCGTGTTTGTTGCCTGAGAATACCAGGTAGCATCCCGCAGCAACACCCCCGACCAAGAATAAGAGATTGCGCAACACCGGAAAGCGGGTCGTAAACCCAACGTGGGTGAGGTAGACCAGGAAGAAGAATATGGGCAGGGCAGACGCTGCTCGCTTGATGATCTCGTCCCAGACAATGGCTTCGCGATACTGGTTGTATACGAGAACATCGAGGGTCAAGTGCAGGCCAGCCATGGTCACCGAGTAGAGTATCGCATCGCCGAGGGGTCCGATTGCCTCACCGTCCGCTGTCGCGCCTTCCCCATCCATCTGTTCTCGGCCGGGCTTTCCCTTGTTGAGCTCGCGCTGTCGCTCATCTGCCAGGTCGAACAGTGTCTTGCCCTTTGGCCCTGAGCGGTCGGGGTGCTGAAGGATGAAGTCGACGTCCTTTTCGTCCATCTCGGACGTGGGCTGGAACGCGCTTCCAGTGCTTCTAGCCGGCGTCTGCGAGCTCGCCTGGCCGGCTGCCCGTCGCTCCTTCCGATTGCCGCCCATGATATCCTCTCTTGCTGTTTTCGTCTGGGATGGGGTCGGATGAAGGAAGTGTGGTGAGAAAGGGAAGGCGCGGCTGCGGGGACGATGTCTGGGTCCGAGCTTCAACGTTGAAGACCCACCTCGTCAATATGCCACCAACATCAATAGATCCTCCAAGCCTTCTGTCGCCTTTTCCTTTTCATTCTTCTCCGTGTGGGCGGATAGCAATCGAACTGGCAAGATGAATTGGATTCTCTGGGCGTCTGTGCCTGTCCTCGTCTTCGGACTATGGCTGTACACATCGCAGCTGACCTCATCGTTCCCTACCCTCCAGGGGAAACGCATATTGCTCCTCATTGCCCATCCGGACGACGAGGCCATGTTTTTTGCACCTACCCTGCTATCATTGACGCGTCCGGAACTTGGAAACCACGTGAAGATACTCTGTTTGAGCAGCGGTACGTTTACCAATCCTCATCACTACCCTATGAGGACTGACAGGCATTGGGTAGGCGACGCCGACGGTTTGGGCGAGATTAGAAAGAAAGAACTCGTGAAGAGTGGTTTGCAACTTGGCGTGCGCTCGGAGGATGATATACTCGTGATTGAAGACACGCAAGTCCCTCTCGCGCATTGCTAGTAAGAGCACCGCTCACAAGTACAGGAACTTTCCCGACTCTATGACAGTCACGTGGCATCCACGTCTGATTTCAAACCTCCTTACAATGACCTTCGCTCCAAAGATAGCCTCTATTTCTTCCAAAGAAGCTCCGCGAGCCAACATCGACGCCATTGTCACCTTTGATGCAGACGGCATTTCATCCCACCCCAATCACAAGTCGCTCTACAACGGCGCACACACGTTTCTCAAAGCCTTTATGCACCACCACAGCGGGTGGGAATGCCCAATCAAGCTCTACACTCTCACCACCACCTCTGTGTTTCGGAAGTATCTTGGTGTGCTGGACGCACCAGCTACTTTGGTGGGCGCTACTGTCAGGAGAAAAGAGCTAGGGAGTTTTCCCTCTCCACTTGTGTTTGCTAGTTCACCGGTCCGTTACAGGACTGCTCAGACAGCGATGACTACTGCGCACAAGAGTCAGATGAGATGGTTTCGATGGGGCTGGATCACGTCCTCCAGATATATGGTTATAAATGACCTAAAGAAGGAAAAATAGAAAATAGGACTGGGCGTTTGGGGCATTGTGACACGTTCATCCGAGACTTGCATAGCGCAGGTTGCCTGCGCTGACGACGAGCCTCTGTCAGACTGCACAGAAGTCGCTATTCGCCAACTCCCACCTCGGCGACGATCATCGTAAACAATGCAACACAGCAGCTGATAACAAATTGCGCGCTTCTCGGATTTTTGCGCGCTGTGCCACGCCCACCTTACCTGATGTTTTATATATGGGTGGAGAAGTCTCCTCTTAACAATCCTCACACGTCCATTTAATCCATGTCAAAAGCCATGCCCACGATGACGACACTGACCTCTCTGCCCCTTGAGATGCTCAAAAATATTATCCACCACCTTGACCTACAACACAAAGCTTGTCTAGCGGCCACAAATCGATATCTTCGCGCTATCATAAAGCCGCCAACCCACGAAGACTTTCTCCGAGCCGAAACCGAAGAATGGGCAGTTTCGAGGATGTTATATACTTGCAAAGGCTGTGTCCGTTTCCGCCAGTATGACCAGTTTGCAGACGAGATGAGAAAAGGAAGACACGCTCTCCGCGAAAAGGAGGCTAGCACCAGACTGTGTATTGCATGCGGGATCCGTCAAGGCATCTACTCTGAGGGTGCGGTGATTGTATTCAAAGGGCAGCGTACTACTTTAGGACGACTCCGCATGAACCTCACCGATCGCGCCATATCAGTTCGGAGATCGGCGTCGGCTAGCATCTCAGAGATGCAACTTCATCGGGACGACGGTCAACCCGCAAAGGAAGAGGCCTACGCTGGAGACAAGCATACCAATGAGCTGGAGTACTTCGCATATGAACTCGCCCGCAACTACACGTATGCGCCTTTCTGACATTCACGCCTACGGCACTAAACTACAAGCACGATTGCCCCTCCGGCTCGTTCCACATGCCCGACACTTTTTTCATACAGCTGGTTAAGGTCGATTGTCACTATGCTGTTCCTTTCATGTTTCTTGGTCGGTTTGGTACTTGCTCATCACAGCGTTGGTGGTTTCCACGTCACAGAAATGCTTCACTTCTCATCATCACCTTCAACCTTGGCGACTTCGGTATATCAATCAAGCGCAGCCTTCCTGCCATACGGATTTTCAAAGCTTCTGTATATATCGTATAAGACTCACTTTGGGTTTATTTGAATCAAGCGGCATTCACTAGAGGCTCTTTGGAGTTCGCCAACCTCTTCTCAGTTGTCACTTCTAGCAACCTTATACCCCTGCATTCCTTTTAGAACTACCAACACTACGGGAACGCCGAAGTTACTCCAACATCTAGTACATAAAGAAGTGTCGGGGACTTGACAGTGAGTTGATTGTGCACTGCTTCGACAGTACGAGCACAAACCGTGATCATGGCACCTCGAGGGAAAGGGGAGTCCGAGGACCCACCCCCACAATTCCCAGAGTCTACTCAGCAGCGCCCATCTTTCATGCAACGTCTTTCAGGGTTTTTTTCTCGAAGGGGTTCTACACCGGATATTCCCTCCCTACGAGAAGTCCGTCCTGTTACTGCGCCAAATTTGAACCACAGCCGTGACGGTAGGATTTCGCGTCAAGGCTCATACGCAATTCCACACGTAGCTGCCCTACCTGTACCTAAAAACTCTTGCCCCTACGATCCAAATCACTATCAGTCTTTCCCCAGCATTGAGGGAGAACGTGTGTGCACAAATTGTCGCCTCCGTCTATCGTGGGTGAAGAAGCAAGCTTCTCCGGTTCCATGTCAACCTTGCCGCTCCAGAACCTCTTCCTCTCACCTTTCTCAGAACTTCTACCGAAATCGGATCCGCAGAAGTCTTACAGGTCAAACAACTTTGATGAATGCCACCCAAGAACGTCCATTATACGTTCTTCCTGAGGGGCTACGGGAAGATGGCCCGTCGATTGAGAGGCCCCCACCATTGGAAACTCTGCACAGACTGAGAGATAGCTCATCAGCAAGAAGTATACCTATCCGCCGTTCAATACCTCCGGAATCAAAACACGGGTGTACCCTTGACAGATTGAAGGGCTTTATGCCAAATGGAAGGCTAAGAGATTCACCGTCACCACCAAGGCCTGAGAGTCCCCAGCTACACCGTTTGTCCCTTCTGGGACGTGCAAAAGATCATCCTTACGTACGCAAGGATGAGGTTGATCAACACATAGCCGCTATTCGAGCGAGGGATCCTAGCCCTATCCTTGAGCGACAGGGAGAAGAAGTGAGGACATGCCCGGAAATTGGCAATACGAGATATTCGGAGCCTGCCCAAGATTACTCAGATACGGTCATATACCACTGCGGTGATTCTCCAGCGCACACAAGACCACGGCCTCAGCCGTCACCGCTACAAGTCTCGAATCAAAGTCAACATGGACGATTTCCTCCTGATTCGGATACAGATCCAATAAGCAACCGCCATCCAGCCAGTCTTCTGCGTAATCAAGACTCGCCATTATCACTTGGATTACCTCCAAATGCAGTAATTACCACCGTCGAAGTGACAGAAGTCAGAGGAGGAGACGATGATGATCTTGAGCAACAACTGCGAGACAGTCAAGTGTACCGGAGACGATCTTCAACACCCTTCTCCAGGCCACCAAGTGGCCTTCGACATGTCGAGAATGCTGATGAGATCAGTACGGCGAGCTCTAGCTTCAGTGGTGGTACTATGCCGCCTACACCACCTGCAACTGGCGGTAGGAAGTTTGAGCTTCGTGGTGGATATCAGTATGAAGGAATGCCTGTGTTGAGGGGCGGGGGAGATAAGAAGCAACAGTGGGACCCTCCTTTGAGAGGCTGCGTGAGCGGAAAGTATGATATCGACTGTAGTGGGGAATCGATAGTAAACGTGTACGACAGTGAGTATGAGATACGACCTCGCCGAGTCAGTCCTCGTCGTATTGCTAGGATTACAGGGCCGCGAAGAGTCTCGCTCCCGGCTCATATTCGACCCCAACGAGAGCCTAAGCTCAGAGAATGGGAAGCCTCTGAGGCAAGGTTCAACTATCGTAAACGTCTCGCAATTTCTCAGCACAATTTAATGTTGGACTCAAATGACCCCAGATGGAATGTACCGCACCATCCGGCCGGCCATTTTCACATCAAGAGAGTTCCTCTTCCTCCTCACGTCCAATCACATCAGCCACGCAATGTAAAGAACCCATCTGCTGGAACTCGTCCACCAATTATTGAGCATTCGCACAATCCAGACAGAACGCTTCGTCACGTCAAACCAGATAAGCTATCGACTAATACTCATTCCACAACCATCACGGGCCCACAGCAGCTTCCTGCTGCTCATAATTCTCAATGGATGCCCTCTCTAAGAGGTGGTGGAGGATATAACTGGGATGACAATGAACGACTTCCTGCAACTCTATGGTTTCTAGCCGGTGGCAGTGGGAAGCCCGGCACTGTCGGTGGGTGGAAGAAGAGTAAACCAAAGAAGAGGATGAGTGGACTTCTGGGCATGGCTATGTATGGGGCTGAAGCTGGCACACCGTATAAGAGTAGAAGTAAAGGTAGTAAAACAGAAACGCCGAACTCGGGTGCGGCTTCTAGTCCAACGCCTACGCTTCTGCAACCTTCAACACTAGATCCGGAACTAGAATCTAGACCATCATTGACGCCGTTGGAAGAGCCTGTGAACTCTCCAACGCGTGTATTGGGTCAGGAGACTTCACCAGCACCAGCACCAGGGGCAGGGTCAACGCCACCACCAACACCAGCGACAGAGCCTTCCATGGAACCTTCACCAGACTCGGCAGCACCTGAGATTCATAATGAGCCCGCAAGCTTACAGCCTGGTGGGACAAGCCAAGCTCTAGATAATGATAGCGTGTCTGCTACAAACATCAGAGCAGAAGATGCGGCTGAACCCGAGAACGTACCCAGAAGTCCAGAGAATACTGACACCCAAGCTGCCGACAGCAACGTGCCTGCCGTCGATGACGCGGGCGAGAATAACACAACGATGGATAACAGTAGGAGCCAAGGTCCTCCGGTACGTATTTATACCTACTAACCGTGTGACCGTGCCGTATAGCCATGCTCAAACATAATATTATGCGCTGGGAAGACGTTTATCGACACATCTCTCATATGCTTGGCTGACTTGGTATTTTGAATTGCAGGTACTAGCTACAGAGCCGAGGAATGATGGCGACGAGAGTACTGGATCCGCAACTCCAGCCAGCCAGCCAGACATCATCGATGCGGGCAGCACTCGGACCAATACTAATTCAGACACAAGTAATAACGAGGACCCCGTTGAAGAACAGAGCACACCTGCAACTGCTGCCACGCAACTAGAAGATCGTCCAGCTCCCCACACTATGCAAGATTCCGCCGCAGAGCCTGACAATACTGAAGCACAGAATCCAGCCACGGGAAACACGGACGCTAACGCAGTTGCCAACGATGTTGCGTCAGACTCACAAGTTGGTGAAGGAAGTGCAGATAACTCTCAGAATGCAGCGCCTGCAGCCTCTAATGCAGGAAGGAAGAGAATCAGGATTGGAAAGAAGATTGTGTGGGTCGATAGGTGAAGATGTGACAACCACATTTTTGTCAAGTATGTTTGAAAGTCGATTGTTGTTGGTTATTTGAGAAATTAGTGATTCAGGAGATGAGATTGAGAGATTGGATTGCTGGGTTATGAGGTAGTTAGTATATGTAGTTAGTATAGCCTATCTTGTCATAAGTAGACGAGTGTTTTACTTTTGACAAGTTGTGTTTGTATTCGTATTGGGTATCATGTTCTTGCTTCCTACTTGGCTCCCATCAAAGGAGTCCTCAAAACGGCTTAGCAACCTTCCGCCTCTCCCTCCTCCCCGTTCGAACATCCACCACCTCTTTCCAACTAACCGGCGCCATAATGCCCATCCCCTCTGCACTCTTCGCCACCACAACGCCCCAATCATTCCGGGCCGTAGTGACATAGTAATTACTCTGATCGCCCAGACTCACCACCATGCCCCGCACCAGATCCCCGACTCTGAAACTCTCCTCCATCTTCACTTTGTCCTTTTCCGTCGCGCGGATGTCTTCTCGGCGGATCATTCCGGCGAACGGCTCACGGCAGACTGTGTCCGAGACGCACAGGATCTCGATGTTTGCGTAGCGCGGCGTGAGACGCGTTACCCGGGCGAGGATTATAGATTCGACTTCTGGAAGGATGGTGGCGCCGGCGCCGGAGGAGAGGAGGTTGGTAGTGGTGGAGGATGTGTTTCGTGATATTGAGAGGAGGGGGAGGGGCTTTGGCTTTGAAGATGCGGGTGTGGGTGTAGCGGAAGAGACGACGGGACCGGCTATTGAGGCGTAGATGTGCGAATCGTGGATATGAGTGCCGGGGCCGGGGAGAAATTTGGCTGCAGGACCGAGGAGAGTGCCCGGGAGGGCTATTGAGGGAAGTGCCATGTTGACTCTGGGCTTGGTGGGTGGAGGGTTGCAGTATCTAACTTTTCAAAGGTCAAAGAGCTAGCTCGGCAGATCCTGCCCCGACGTCACATCAGCCTCGCGTAATCTTTCCCTTCATCTTTCCTTGGCTCTATGACTTCGCATTTCTTGCATCGTAGAATGCTGGTTTTATAAGACACTACTCTATACTTGCTACAAGATCATTATTTCCATATCCCAGCCACGTGCCACACTGGCAGTGGCCACGATACTGTGGAATGAAAACATATTTCTACAGGCACGCGAGGGATCGCTCAAGCAAACAACGCCGAATGTAAACCCACCCCTAGATTGCTCCAGTCGCCGATTCATGCAAGTTCCTTTCGAAATATTCGTAAAAGCCGTTTCTCGTCGCAGTCTAAGATGCTTTGCGACTACATCCCGACGGCATGAGGGGAGGATCGTACAGACGCTATCAAAGCGGCTGCGCCTATACGGCTTGGTAGAGGAGCAGGGGCTCGCCGATGTTTTCTATCTCGGGTATCGTGCACTTGAGGTCAAAGGCCTTGGAAAGGACAATCTTAAAGATCTGACGTATGTTAGTAAAGTCTTGTGGATGATGCAGTGAAGATGCTCACCTTCTGCACATTAATGCTGTGGCTAGTACTGCTAAAGATGAGACTAGCCTTCATCGCCTTGGCGAATCGCTTTGCCTGTGCATTTGTTAGCCTCCTGTTTGTACAAGGAGAGTATAGAGCTCACCTGGTTCGAGATTTCTTCTTGCTCTTCTCGTGGAAAGTTGACAAAGTGGTCGTACTTGGTGCCCACTAAGAAAGGAATGGCGGTCTTGTTGAACCCTCGACCCTGACGATACCACTCCTTGATGGAATTCAGCGTGCTCTTGCGCGTGAGGTCGAACATGAAGAGAATGGCAACAGCATCGTTGCAGACCAGCGGCAGCATATTGACGAACTCGCGCTGTCCTCCGAGATCCCATATTGAGAAGGTGATTTCAGTGTTCCGAATTGAGATGGTCTTCTCCATGAAGTTGACGCCCAATGTTTGAATGTAGTCCTCGTCCCAGCTGCCTTCGACGTACTTGACCATCAGGCTGGTCTTTCCGATCTGCGCATCGCCGACCATGCCGACCTTGATCACCACACTAGCGTTCTTAGTGGCCTCCTGTTGCTGCTGCTGCTGCTGCTGCGACCGCTGGTTCGGGTCCGAGTACCTTGCACCGCTTTCTGAATTCGGATACCGGTGTCCAAGTGATGAGTTTGACCGTGAATTGGGCTGCCCCATCTGCGTCTCCTTGCCCCCGTTGAAGTAGGCCTGTCGCGGTGGCGTGTCTGCGTCGGAAGGGGTGTTGAAGCGCGAGCCATAGTTGCCGTCGCTCGTATGGCCGTAGTGGTTGTAGCCGGTATCGGAGTAGGAGGTGTGTGGCCTGTTCTCGCTCTGGTAGCCGTTGTTGTTGTTGCTGTTGCTGAAATCGGGCATCGGAGTGACCGTGGCGGCTGTGATGGTGGTGTTCATGCTCTCGTCAAACTCCATGGGCGGTTGCTCCGTATGTTTTTGCGCCTCCATGATTTCCTGGGGCACATTCTCCTGCTGCAGCACATTCTCTTGCAGTGCCATGTTTTCTTGCTCTGGCAAGCTCTCCCGCAGCGGCGCAATCTCCTGCTGTAGCGCGCTCTCCTGCAGCGGCATACTCTCCTGCAGCGGCTCTGTCTCCATCTTGTGTTTGTCTCGACTCGAGGCCTCGGGATATCGCGGGAGGGTGCTTGATGTGTTTCGATCGTCGACGCGTCGGGACGTGTAGTAGGTTCAGCGCATGCTCTGTGGTCGAAAGGGCGCAAGCAGCGAGGGTTGATCGCGCGGGGCGTTGTCTGTTTGGCGGTGCTGCGAGTAGTGCAGTAGTGCAGGAGCGCATCCCCCCTGCGGAGATCAGCAGGTACCCCAGCCACAGCGCTTGATAGCCACCCACATTTGTCCCGCCACTCCGATTCTCCTCTCCACCACCCCTCCCCCCATTGATCTCACATGGCTTGGTGCAGAGATAAGGGACAGATGGCCTCTATCGATGGCTGCGGATGTGACGTATCAACGGCTGTTTCCTATCCAGCCATAGCATTGCACCATAGACCGACCCAGTACAGGCTGTCATCAGTCTGGACACACCGAGAAGTTGGCTTGATCGCGAACTTCGCCGAGACCTGGAAACAGACTCTTATGCTCTGACGGTGGCTTTCTTAGACGAGGTCGCTATGGCATTTTATTCGGATGACCGACACGACACGTAGTGACCACGGAAGACGACATGCACCACCCTCGATCCCACAAAGCGGAGCAACAAATTCGTGCCGTGTGAGCGGACTATCCAAATAACTTTACTCTTCTTGAATAGCAAAAAGTACACCATGTTCACTTATAATTGTTTTTTTCTACTAGCTAGTATTATAGGTATATTGTTACACCCTAGGAATAATAGTATGACAAGCGGTGGCCTGTCGATTGGATTCAGTACATATCCATAAGTGATAAGTAAATCAATTCCCAGATATCAAGCAGTGCTGGAGTGACTGATATATACAATAGGTCAGGTCAAGCAGCCCCGCTCTTCATATACTCTAAAGGCGTCCAACCCTTCGCCTCCAACAATCTCATGTCGGCGTTCCAGACATACACGTATGCACACACCAGCATCATGTCACCTTCTGATGACTCGATCTCCACCTCCACCTCTTGCAAGCTTTTCCTCAACTGTCCCGACGCAGTATACTCGTCGATCCGCACAGCCATCTCTGGCGTCAGTCTAGCAACAAGCATGCCATCCACGGCAACCTCCGACCTGGACTTGACAACCGTGGGTGTCTGGTCCACGCCGATGGTGACTCGGAAATGTCTGCGTAGTGTCGCTCTAGTCGTATGTTTAGCAGCCTCTTCAAATCCCGCGGTGGTCATGCCTAGGTTAAGCACTACTGCCAGCACCCATGGCAGCATTAGTGAGTCGTACACAAAGAAAGGCGTTTCGGTTGTGATGTTGTGGTAGAGCTCCTTCTTCGTCCATTTGTTGTTGAGGGCAAGCGAGTACAGGCGGAGATCTTCTGGGGGTATTCTAGGAGGTCGCGTTGATGTCATCGGAGTGGGTACCTAGTAAAAGAAGCCATGCTGTAGACACGTTAAAAGGGAAAGGCACCATTGTGAGTGATTGGAATAATTCAGTCGTGTACAGTGAACGATAATATTGATTGACAAGTTCCCGTTTGCCGATGGCTATGAGGCATTCACTGCTGGATGCTTGGCGCTCATTCATTGGTGGCGCAGATGAGGCGAGAGGCACCCGTCCGATGGAGCAGGCGCGACGCAAAGAGTCGATGCGGGCCCACCGCTAGGCTCCAGGACGTCACACAGGCGCCTTATTGGCCCGGACAGGCTGAGAGGCACGGCGACGAGACTGGGTGAAGGCGGCTGGAGAGACTGTGGAAGTTGGAAATGAAAGCGGGAGGCGTTCGTAGGTGATAGATAGTATATTGGTGAGCGGAATCGAAGAGCTTCCACAACTTTCTGGGCCCGTGCGTCTGCCAAGCGGCAACCTGGAGCTTCAGCATCATATCTCGCCGCGGTCGCAGCTACTTAATCCACGTCGCCTTCTCCCCATCATCAAGACACTCCACCCACACCCCCACCCACAACTCCTCTGCAGCCTATTCGCACAATCTCTCCTGCAGACTCTCCCTCACTTCCGGACCAGGAAATCAGCACCAATATGTCGGCTGAGCCTTCACACACGAAGCCCACGCCGGACCTGTCCAAGTAAGTTTGCCGCCTCACCATCGGCTTCAGTCCGCCGCCAGCATCAGTTACTAACGTATTCCAGGGACCCGTCCGGTGCTGAGCACAAAGACGTAAGGATCAGATCCACCCCGCATTTCCGCGATGAATCTCACTAACCCACCTCAGAATGACGAGACCGCAACGGCTATCCTCAAGAAGAAGAAGAAGCCCAACTCTCTCATGTGAGTACCACCGAGTTGCACGAGATCTGGAAACGGCACTAACAAGTCTCCAGCGTCACTGATGCCACCAACGATGACAACTCCATCATCGCCCTCTCGAATAACACGATGGAAACGCTGCAGCTGTTCCGTGGCGACACGGTTTTGGTCAAGGGCAAGAAGCGAAAGGACACGGTCCTCATCGTGTTGGCAGACGACGACCTCGATGATGGCTCCGCGCGGATAAACCGAGTTGTTCGCCACAATCTGCGGGTGAAACACGGCGATGTTATCACCATCCACCCGTGTCCCGACATCAAATATGTACGTGTCATCAGGAAAAAGGGCTACCTGGGAGGCGGAACTTACAACCTGGCAGGCCAAGCGTATTGCAGTCCTTCCCATCGCAGATACCGTCGAGGGCATCACCGGCTCACTATTCGACGTCTTCCTCGCACCCTACTTCCGCGAAGCCTACCGGCCCGTACGACAGGGCGACCTCTTCACAGCCCGTGGCGGCATGCGGCAAGTGGAGTTCAAAGTCGTGGAGGTCGACCCGCCAGAGTTTGGTATCGTTGCACAAGAAACCGTTATTCACTGCGAAGGTGAGCCGATACTGCGTGAGGACGAGGAGGGCAACCTAAACGAGGTTGGTTACGATGACATTGGTGGTTGCCGCAAGCAGATGGCTCAGATCCGCGAGTTGGTTGAGCTGCCTCTGAGGCATCCTCAGCTCTTCAAATCTATCGGTATCAAGCCGCCTCGTGGTATTCTCATGTACGGCCCGCCCGGTACCGGTAAGACGCTGATGGCTCGTGCTGTCGCCAACGAGACCGGTGCCTTCTTTTTCCTGATCAACGGTCCTGAGATCATGTCTAAGATGGCCGGTGAGTCGGAATCCAATTTGCGCAAGGCCTTCGAGGAGGCGGAGAAGAACTCTCCGGCTATCATCTTCATTGATGAGATCGACTCGATCGCTCCCAAGCGTGACAAGACAAACGGTGAAGTCGAGCGCCGTGTGGTTTCTCAGCTGCTCACTCTCATGGACGGCATGAAGGCCCGCTCCAACGTGGTCGTCATGGCCGCCACCAACCGCCCGAATTCGATCGACCCCGCTCTGCGCCGTTTCGGACGTTTCGATCGTGAAGTCGACATCGGTATCCCCGACCCGACGGGGCGCCTCGAGATTATGCAGATTCACACCAAGAACATGAAGCTTGGCGACGATGTTGATCTCGCGACCATTGCCGCTGAAACCCACGGTTACGTTGGTTCAGATTTGGCTTCCCTCTGCTCCGAGGCTGCCATGCAGCAGATTCGTGAGAAGATGGATCTCATCGATCTCGACGAAGACACCATTGATGCCGAGGTACTGGACTCTCTCGGTGTGACTATGGAGAATTTCCGCTTCGCTCTCGGTGTTTCCAACCCGTCTGCGCTCCGCGAGGTCGCTGTTGTGGAGGTCCCCAACGTCCGCTGGGAGGACATCGGTGGCCTCGAGGAGGTCAAGCGCGAGCTTATCGAGAGCGTCCAGTACCCCGTCGATCATCCCGACAAGTTCCTCAAGTTCGGCATGTCTCCTTCCCGTGGTGTGCTCTTCTATGGGCCTCCTGGTACGGGTAAGACGCTGCTCGCCAAGGCCGTTGCCAATGAGTGTGCTGCCAACTTCATCTCCGTCAAGGGACCCGAGCTGCTTTCCATGTGGTTCGGTGAGTCTGAGAGCAACATTCGTGACATTTTCGACAAGGCTCGAGCTGCTGCGCCTTGCGTTGTCTTCCTCGACGAATTAGATTCCATTGCCAAGTCACGTGGTGGCTCACAAGGTGATGCCGGCGGTGCTTCCGACCGTGTCGTCAACCAGCTGTTGACTGGTAAGTTTTATCTAATCTTCGAAAGACGATGACAAATGCTAACAATACGTAGAAATGGACGGCATGACTTCCAAGAAGAACGTGTTCGTTATCGGCGCTACCAATCGTCCTGAGCAGCTCGACAATGCCCTGTGCCGTCCTGGACGTCTTGACACCCTCGTCTACGTTCCTTTGCCCGACCAGGCTTCCCGTGAAAGCATCATCAGGGCACAGCTGCGCAAGACACCCGTTGCCCCTGATGTCGACGTTGAGTTTATTGCCGCCAACACGCACGGCTTCTCTGGTGCCGATCTTGGTTTCGTGACGCAGCGTGCCGTCAAGCTCGCCATCAAGCAGTCGATCGCCACTGAAATCGAGCGCCAGAAGGCTCGTGAAGCTGCTGGCGAAGACGTCGACATGGACGAGGGTGCCGAAGACCCCGTTCCCGAGCTAACCAAAGCCCACTTCGAGGAGGCTATGCGCTCTGCCCGTCGCTCGGTTACCGATGTTGAGATCCGCCGATACGAGGCATTCGCCCAGTCGATGAAGAACACCGGTGGCTCCAGCTTCTTCCGTTTCCCCGATGCGGAGAGCGCTGGCAACGAGCAGCAGAATACGTTTGGCACTGCTGGCGAGGATGAGGACCTGTATAACTAAGTTAATGGCTCGGTCTTTCCTTGGTTACGATCTTAACGGGGGGTCATCATGGGCTATTTTGGCGCAGTGTGATGAACATTTAATTACGACATTGTGGTTTCTTCCCTCATAGACGGGGTTGAAAGTACGCGTATGGGTGGATTATGCGAGCACTCTTGAGGTCGAAGACTGTTAGAGGCGCGCCGCGAGGGCATTAGCATGGTATCCGAGGTCCATAGCGGAATGACACAATATCTTTGCAATGGTTGTTCTAAGTGCAACACGTCTCCAACTAGTCGGCTCAGGCCCCTTTCCCACGCTTTTCTCGCAAGATGATGATGCTTGCTACTACTTTTCCTCTCCTCCCGTTCTAGCTAGCTAACGCTGATAGAAAATGAATCTACATCGCAGTTGCATGGTGCGCATCTCTTCAAATGTGGGATCATAGTGACAGGTTTTGTTCCTGAGGTGCAAATCTCAGCCCGAATGGGACTGCCTCCCTGCGTCGAAGGCTGGGTTGGTTCGTGTAGAAACGTTTGTTAGAGAGACCGGCGTAGAGCTGGGAGATTGAGGGAGGCATAGTATGACTCGTTCTGGTGAATTCGGAGGGAAGGCTGGGACCGGTCACTTGTCCATGGTGATGTCGCAGATTTTCTCCAGCTCGGCCGTCACAGTGCGGGTGCCCTCGACGACGGCTTTGCGCGGAAGGGCGAGGTCGTAGTCGTGGGCGTCCTTGGTGTGGCCGTTAACTCCGTTGGCCCCGTTGGTGGCGCCGTCGCCCTTCGCAGCAGCCGTGTCGTGGCGGATCTTGTCGTTGACGCGGGCGATGACTTCGTTGAAGGTGGAGCACGTGCCCGAGCGCAGCAGATGGGTGATGTAGGCCTTGAGGTTGGCCGTGAAGCTGGATGCGGCCAGCTCATGGCTCAGCGTCTGCTCGATGCTGCGGATGCCGGAGCCCGAGAGCAGGGCGGAATAGAGCTCGTTGCGGAAGTCGGCCGGTAGCGTGTTCTGGGCCTGAGTAGTGGTCATGGCGATGGGCTTTGCGTCGGCCATTGCTGCGAAGATGCGGCCACCTGGTGTATTGTATGTGGGTGTAAGGGTGAGGGTGATGGTGATGTGACTGGACAAAGCTTTTCTCATTGGAGCCCGGGCCATACCCGCCCACCCGCCTAAGTAGAGGCCATGGGTGTGTCCTGCTGCTAGGAGGCGCCGGACTTGCAGATTTGCCCTCTTCCAACGTTAAACCACCTATCCGTATCTATCAATAACCACCCTCTCTGCTGGAGCTGCTGCCGTGCAGTCGCCGCCCCGCCCCACGCGCCCTCGCGCCCGCCATCACAACGCCCGGCGCGCACCGCTCCAGACTTTACAGAGCCGTCCGCCTGTATCTGACACTGCAGACTGCTCCAGCTGTGCTTGCTGTGCTTGCTGCCAGGGCCGCGAAACAGGCTGCTCAATCTCGCTTCGTCTCAGCAGGGTCCCTTTGCTGTGAAAGCGCCGGGTCCACGGCGGTCCACCTCTCCAAGCCGCACCACGGCACCCGCCATCGCCAGCGACCGTGCCAGACAAGACCACCGACCACCGACCACCGACCACCGTGAGCTTCCCCCCCTCCGCCCTCCGCCCTCCGCAGCCGTGACGCCGTGACGAGGGCCTGCACCCGCCTGCACCCGCCTGCACCCACACGCACACTACGCCCGCCATGACCACGCTGGCCGCTACGAGCTACCAAGCCTCCAAATACCACGAGGACTCGGACGCCGACGCCGACGACGAGTACGAGCGCAGCGTCATCCAGAGTCCGCGCCTGCCGACCGAGTACCAGGCGAGCTCGCCCACCGACTCCGGCCCCATGAGCACCGAACACACGCCCACCACCTTCACCCACTCGCGGGACAGCAAGGGCAGCCCGACCGGCCTGATCACAGAGTGGACCGAGGAGCAGAGCGCCGACTTTGTGTCCGACCTGGGTCTGGAGCAGTACGCGGACGCCTTTGTCGGTACGTCACCATGGGCGCCGCGCCGCTATGCCTGCTAACATGTCGCAGAACAGGGCATCTCGGGCGACGCGCTCATAGCACTGCAGCATGTCGACCTCAAGGAAATCGGCCTGAGCAGCGTGGGCCACCGCCTCACCATCCTCAAGGCCGTGTATGAGAAGAAGGTGCAGCAGAACGTGCCCATAGAACCGGACCACTACGTCCCGCTTTGTATGTCCCCCCCTCCCTCCCTAGCCCGCCTCCCTACCCCGTCAGCCGGCTGACCACCGCAGCCGCCGACACCTCCGCGCAAGATGCCCCGCCCACGCAGGACGACCTCGCCAAGGTGATACGCGTGGTGCAGGCCAGGGACGAGCGCATACACGCCAACGAGAGCAAGATACGGCACCTGGAAGACGATCTCAACAAGGTGCTGGAGGAGAACAAGAGGCTACGCGAAGAGATTCTGCCGCTCGTACGTGCCTTCAAGGACAGCCAGCAGCCGCTGCCCACACCCCACGACCACATGGCCATGTCTCCTCCGGCACAGCAGGAGCGGGCAGGGAGCAGTCTGTCCCGTAAGTTCTCTACCAAGAGGCTTTTTCTTTCGTCCGGCCCGAAGAACCCCTCTCCAACGATACCGGAGGGGCGCGCCCTGGTCGACAATTCGTCTCTCGATCCCTCCGCAGCAGCCCTTGCAGCGTCCTCACACCTCACAGCATCTATTGCTGGCGGCTCGCAACTGTCGCCTAATGCACCCCCACAACCATCCCCTACCTCGCCCGCCTACGCAAACCAGAATCGCCAGTACAATCGCTCCGACGTGTCTCGCAGCGGCCACCCTGAACACGACTCCCAGTCGAATTGGTCGCAATACTCGGACTCCACTCTCGTTAGCGAAAGGAACCGTGACCCTCGTGCTACACCCGCGCCACTACGACCGCCGATGCGAAGCAACACGGTTTCGACTACGCCCAATCCTGATGGAGACCCGCCATTATCTGGAGGCACTATGAGCTCAAACCAGGCTGGCACTCCCGCGCAAACACCATCGACCAACCCCCAGGTCGAAATCTTCAAATCGTTCCGCGTGTCAATAGACGATCCATGCCACAAAGTCCTCCCTGTTGCGCTTAAGAAATACAACATTACGGCAGACTGGCGCCAGTATGCGCTCTACATTGTGCACGGTGATCAAGAACGATGTCTTGGATTGAACGAACGGCCTTTGATTTTGTTTAAACAATTGGACAAGGAAGGTCGAAAGCCCATGTTCATGCTTCGGAAACATGCCGCACCTGCCGAAGGCCACGTTAGTACCGTCGGAGGAAACGACATCAGAACTGTTGGCTCTGGGACGGGCACTGGAAGCGGCTTTGGCTGGGATGGCTCGAACAGGGTGCAGTTGCCTGGTGGGGTGTTGTAAATGGGTGATGCGACTGCCCATACTGCCATCTCCACTATGATTGTTCAAGAAGCCGGACAAGGGGCCAAGGCGTACTAAACAAGTGTTCTCCAGGCATCACACACGCTTTTCATACGAGGAACTAGTGCGGCCGGCGCCACCTTTCCTTTCACACGAATTGTCGGAAACGATATCCTCCAGGGCGGACAATGGCTCGAGAGGATTCACTTATGGAAATCAACAACCGTTGGAGTCTTTCTTCAATGCGATTGAAGACCAACACTATCCGCTTCCGTCGGTGTATATGGTGTTCTTATGGTCAATGTTCGAGACAAACAATTTCGGATCACTGGTTCTAGCTTTTTACAGCCTACCATTACTATGCGGGCTGAGGGGGCGTTGTTTCGTTGAATTACGATGAAGCATGGCAATATTTGGTTACATCTCCAAAGGTGTTACGAAGGCGAATATGGAATCTCGAGGGCAAGGATATCGAAAATACGGATCTATTTATTTGGACACGATGCATATACGGATTGCAATATGGACGACGGTTTTGCAGCGTTTGTTATATTTCTTCTGGACCATATTTGGATTGCATAGCGGCGTGCCAGCGACTTTTTAGGCAAAAGTTTGGTGCTTTGTCATTGTTTGTGTATGGACAGATGGGATAAGGAGCAAGGCGGACTTGATGTGGTATTGATATCAGGAAAGACATGTATCAACGAATATCCAAATACCATTTAAACATATGTATGCGTCTCAACGAAGCACAAGTCCAAGTACTATCACTTTTAGCGTCTGCCTTCATGTCTGCCATGGAGCAGACTCAGCTCGAGCTCTTGGAAGATGTGCGAAGATCAGGGTTCTGTTGGCAGGGTATGGGCTTGGAGTGAGGGGAAGGAAAGCTTGCCCGAGTCATGGTAGACGCATTGGTCGGGAATCCTTGTTTGATGCTATCCTGTGTGCCTGTGTGCCTGTGTACCTGCATTTGAAGGTCTTGGCTATGCATGCATGGTCACGGTGGCATTGCTAAGCAGAGGTACATACATCCTAGAGACGATGAGGCTTTGTCACCTCGCCACTACTTTGACTTTTTATTATTATCATAGTGCTAGAAAATACTGCAACATGGCAAGTAGATAGGGTATGAACGGAGGTTTCTTGAACAACTACGTAAAAGGGATTTGGAGTTGGAGAAGAAGGTTGTCGCTAGCCATCCGGGTTGCTTCCTTCCTTGAAATTTGGGACTAAAGTGAAACGCGTATGGATGGCAGTTGCGGGTGGGTGAACGGCTGGCAGTGCGCTAAGCGTTGAAACGCATAATCGTGTTGCGCAATGTGTGGAATGACAAATCGTTGTGAAACCCGATCATCTGGAAACCTTGCAAAGTTTACGCGTACCATACCTTGCGGTTTATTTCGAGCCCGAGCTCGGTTCGGAAGAGCCTTGTTATTTGCAAGTATACGTCCTACAGGAAGGCAGCATACTCTCGACTTGAATGGATAGAGAAGGCATGCAGGTATCAAGGCGTGTGGATAAGGAGGAGACGTGTCTAGTTGACCATGCCTATGAAGTTGTGACAGCACGCTGGAAATCAGCTAGAAGGTTTCGAGACTTGACAGGTTGTATGACGGGATATATGAACTAAGATAGGAAGTCACGAAGGAGCTCATTTCTGATTTTCCTAGGGTTCTGTGATAAGTAATATAATAGAAACGACAGGCTATGCGTTCATGTAGAGCCCTTTATGCCTTGATACCCCGTTATTTTTATGTACTCTAGTGTTGTAGAGGTACATCACAGTACATCCTTCCTATACTCCACGTGCCTGGTTACTGCCTTGAAAGGAAAGCGAGCTGTTCCATAGTACCTAGATAGTCGGGATGCCATATACGTGAATTATGGTATCAAATGACATGTCACACGCCCCAGCACAGCTAGTGGCCGTTCTATATCCGGTGAAAGAAGTACCGAGTGCGGAACGTTGATCTGTATGCGGGTGAGCCGTTGAGGATGCGGGGGAGGGTATAGGTGGTATGTGGCGTCGTAAACATTATGATGCTGGCTGCTTTGGGACGTGCCAACGTGTACTGCATACGGGACTGAACATGGGGTCGTTATAGAGAGGGGAAGATAGGATGGAAAGTGGACTTAGTTGCACTCCTAAGATAAGGTCAGCGTCTGACGTTCGAGGGCTTTGGATAGCCTGCACAGGGCCCTGGTCCGACGTAACGTTTTGTGTAATAATGCTACTTCAAAGTATCGATAAAGTCATGAGGTCTAGTAACTTTGCACGTCATAAGGCACTGTATATACTCAGGAGGAGGCTTACCGACCTAGGCAATTGCATGATTTGTGAAATGTGGCGTTGTTTGTGTGCTTTCCTGGAATTCCGACGGTTTTAATATTGATTTGAGGTTTTCATAGATAAAGCTTTTTGTTATGCGTAAGATCATACATACTACTGATACAAAATGGTTGATAGCCTACGTTATCTTGATGTAGAAGCGTTCATTTCCTCTCTTGGCTTTCCTTCTGCCTCTGCGCCTCCATCTCTTTCTGCTGCTTCCTCAACCCCTCTATCTTGTCGTCAATCAACGCAATGTCGGTCTCCACAATCAATATTTTTTCGCCAATCAGCCTCTCATACTCTTCATCTGACAACAAACTCATCGGACTCCATTTACTCTTCGTCACCCTCTGCAGAAGATTCTCTTTTGGGACACCCTCCTCTCTCATCCTCTGTTCCTCTTCTACTGCGACTGTGTTCCTGCTATCTAGCCAATTATACCCGTGTTGGCCTCCCCAGCCAAACAACGTGAACATAATCGTTCCAGGAACCACGTTGCGGGGTCCACGGAAGAGGAGGCCGAGTGTAGCTCCGGTCAGGGCGCCTGAGATAGTGGATGCCCGGATACGGTCTTCTGATGTTGGTATGAGGTCATGGCGGGGAATGATGGGTGCGTTTCGGCGTGTGTTCCACCAGTTTTGGAGACCGTCACGGTTGAGGATACTGCTGCGGACGCTCCAGAAGGTGGTACCGATGGCAAACCATTGTGCACCGGAGACTATGGAAAAGATAACGGGCGTGCTGGTCTTCAGAGTGCCATAGGTTGCACCAATAGCAAGGCCAGGGATCGCTATGAGGGTCAGCATAATCATACATGCAATTACACGTAGGCCAGATGCTGTCGCATAACACGTGATATCTCTTAGCATGGGAATGATGTCTGATGAAGTCGATAAACTTGAGAAGTGAGGAAGATCTAGAAAGCGGATATCATAGTATGAAGGATGAAGGATGAAGGACGTAATAGCAAGCACGTTGGATAATTGGACGAGTGTACTTACCAGAGCCGGTGCCAATCAGGGCTGCTCGCCACACCAGATCGAACGGGTTGGTGGCCTGCTCGGAGTCGGGCAGTGTTTTCATCGCTCGCTCATGGAACAAACAGGGATAGAGATGGTTCGCTGGGTGTTGACAAGCCTGGCGGACAGTGCGATGCGTGGAGAAGATCGATGAAGGCTACTGCACTAGTCCACAATAGGCTAGTGACAGTTCGTTTTTGGCAGCGACGCACTGCGCACCTTCCTAAGCATTTTATCTCACAGACACTGGTCACCTTTAGGGCTACCACACCAACACTCTTCAAGCAACGGCAATTTTCACTACACATACCGTTGAGAGCCGAGAACCGCTCTCAGACATTACCAGCCAGCGCGCACTCCGGAGCGCGTTAGCTGCAAAGCGCAATCATGGGTACGCAGTCCTTTCGTGCGGAGGTCGCTTGTCTGGCTGCCTCCCCGCAGTTGTCGCGGCGCTGCTTCGCACGCACGGCGCAGACCCAGAGGACGGTACGGCTAACTGCGACATGCAGCTCCCAAAAAACAGCAGAAGATGTCCCTGGGGGACTTTCTGGTTGATCAAGGTACGCGCCACCTGCCCAGCCCGCGAAACGACTCACTGACAGCGAACAGCGCTCGGATCATGGGCTGACGAGATGGAGGATATGCCCGTCGGTAGTGAGTCTATCTTCCAAAATTACTGCATGTTCAAGCACTAACATCCTGCAGGCGGAGGTAATTTTTCCCCGCTCTCGCATTGCGATTTCCCAACAATCATATACTGACGTCCGACCAGGTGGCGGCGGCGCAGGCTCTGGCTATGGAGGCGAGAGGCGCGCATTCGGCTCCGTCGGCGGTGGAGGATTTGGTGCCGACCGTGGAGGCAGTTTTGGTGCGTCTGCCCTGTATAGTGTGATTAACCATCGCTGACCTCCTCCAGCCGACCGTGGATACGCAGTCCGCGAGCAGCTTCCCCTCCCCTCGAAGCCCCCGTATACTGCGCATCTAGGCAACTTGTCCTTCGATGTTACAGACGGCGAAGTACATGAATTCTTCGCTGACTGCGAGGTCACCAGCGTGCGCATTGTCGAGGACAAGCTGGAGAGGAAGCCGAAAGGCTTCGGATATGTCGAGTTTGGCAGTCTTGACGGCCTGAAAAAGGCGCTCGATCTGTCCGGCTCTCAGCTCCAGGGCAGAAATGTCCGAGTCAGTGTCGCCGACCCACGTGAGTACATCTATGACGGCCGAGAGCATGACGCTGATAAGGTGCAGCCAAGGACCGTGCCGATGGCCCCTCCAAGGACATGTCCGATTGGACTCGAAAGGGTCCCCTCCCCGATCTTCCCAACCAGCGCCGTGCCCCTGATCGAGGATTCCGCCAGTTCGACGCTCCGTCCGAAGCCGGAAGCGAGCGTGGGGGAGACCGCAGGCGTCCCCCGCCTTTTGCAAGCGACGGCAAGGAGCGCGACTTTGGCAACTGGGAGCGAAAGGGCCCATTGTCACCGGCCGCTTCTACAGGCCCGCCGAGGGAAGGTGGCAGGCTACGCAGTGCTGAAGGCCCGCGCGAGGGCGGTCAGTCCCCCGCCTGGGGTGAGGGACGCTCCAATGACGGGTCGCGCCCGCCGCGTCGCGAGTTCCAAGAGCGCCCGCCTGCCGACCGAGCGCCCACAGCTTCCGAGATGGATAATCAGTGGAGGACCAAGATGCGCCCGGACGCAGCGAACAGGTCCCCATCTGCCACTCCCGATGTCAGCACCCCATCCTCGCCTGCTCCACAGCCTGCTGGTCTGGCACAGCGACCCAAATTGAATCTGCAAAAGCGGACCGTTCCGGATGCTGAACCTGGTCCCTTGACATCGGCCTCTGAGACTAGCTCCAAGGCGAATCCGTTCGGCGCCGCACGGCCCATTGATACCGCAGCCCGTGAGAGGGAGATCGAAGAGAAGAAGGCCTTGGCTTTCCGCCAGAAGAAGGAAGCCGACGACAAGGTACGGGATGACAAAAAGGCGAAAGAGGCCGCTAGCAAAGTTGCCACAGAGGAGGGCGGAGAGGACACGGCAGACTCTGAAGAGAAGCCGCGTGAAAACATCGAGATTCTGCAACGCGCAGGAGAGGATGGCGACGTTGTCCCCGATGAAGACGCACCAAACGCATCTGCCAATGGAGACATTGTCGATGATAAGGCTGTGAAGCCAAAGGAGGTTGTTCGGGATACCAAGACAGAAGGTGCATGGCGACGAAAGTCGAACACGCCCTCTTCGCCGGCTGCTGGCACTACCGAGACGATGGAAGATGATGGGTGGAGTACTGTCACCAAACCAGGAAAGAATGCTCGGGGTAACCGCCGCGGAGGACCGTCCCGAGCCATTGCCTCTTAAGGTCTAAATGTCCAACATCTTCATTCGAAGCGCTCGCAGCATGGTGCGCTTCGAACGATGACCGGTCTCTGTTACGAGCTTCCGTGCCTGTCTATATTCTAGGCAGTAATCTCTTTTGGTGGTCTTTCACATTATCGCGTTCAGCCTGCCTGCACATTGCTCAAGATGCAAGGTAACACTTGTAACCTGGTTGGACTGGTCTGCTGCTCTGCGTCTGTCAAGGTCTACTGTGGCAGACACATTTGATGTGTCCTTTCTGCCATATCTTCATCCACACTTCCACTTCTGCATGTCCAGCATAACTATGTATCCGTCCCCCCCTCTTCTAAAAGTTCTGCTTTTTTTCCATTTCCGCAGGGATCTGAAAATATGGCTTTGTCGTCCTTATACCGTTCTTCTCTTCGCGGTGCTTGGGGCTGTGGTGGCAGGGCTGTGTTTGTTGATGGTTGTGTGGGCGCAGGATCATTTATGGAGAATTGGTGTCTTTTGTTCGTTTCTGCAATAGACATTTGTGCTCGTGCATGTATCTAGTTCCAGGTAGATTGCTGAACCGTTCGCCTGTTTACTCTATTGGCTTTCTTTGATCTTTTCCGGTCACCCCGTGTCTCACTCACTTATGAAGTAGATACATCTCTGATGGAACATGGGGTTTGCTTGACTTGCATGAATGCGTCGGTTAGACTTCTGTAGTTTGAATGTGTTGTCTGAAGTTTGTATCTGGAAATGACCGAGAGACAGCCGTGAACCGCGTTTAGTTTGTTTGAAGTAACACGATGTGTGGAGTGATGATCTCAACTCGAATGAGACTAGTGTTTTCGGTCCCTCTAGGGCTGAATCTCGCCCCTCATACGTCAGGCTCTTCGACCAACTTTGATATCTTGACACAATCCCCCATTGAGAGTCTGCCCTTATACCTCCTTCTCTCTCCTTTCTACACTCCGTAGATTTGTTTACGTGCATAGCGTTTTCGTAAAATTTATCAAGATGCCTACGACCAAGTCCCAATCTCCCGGTCCGAATCCATCTACGTCACAGCCAAAGCAAGCTAGATCGAGGAAAGCCGCAACTCCAGCTGAGCAGAATGTTTCTGGGAGAGTAGGATCTGCGGGTGGTATTGTGCTGAACGCTACAAGGAAGACTTCGCCTGCTCCAAAGCCTGCCACGACAGCTTCAACGACAACGGCAGTAGATTCTGCATCCGGACCGAATCGCCAGAGAAGGAGACCGAGGAAACTAAACAAGGAGCCGACATCTGGGAGTGCTGCGGCCAATACTTCGTCTGCTACGACTGCTGCAACCCCTGCATCGCCCGCTGAGGTCGAGCTGGAAGCATTGAAATCCCGCGTCCGTGGACTTGAAGCCAAGGTTGAAGAACTATACATCTCCACCGAAACCCGCAATGGCCGCTCCCCACGTCGCCGTGGAAAAGGTCGAAAGGGTTCCTCTGCCACCCAAGTGCCCACTCTATCGTCCACAGCAGCACGCATCGACGATGAAGAAGAAGGGGCAGATGAGGAACTCGTCCGTTTAGAAGATGAACTCGAAACCGCCCGCAGAGATCTAGAAATCTACAAGCCTCACACTCGCCCCCGAACCAAACGCTCGACATCTGGGGATAGTGATTACATTGAAGAAATCCCTCGGGATGGCAACGATACGGTGGCAGGAAGAGATCGACGAGTCACCCTCAGTGGCAATTATCGTATCCCACTCCCAGCAAACCTTGACATGAAAGATGTGCAGAAGATACAATCAGGCGTCTCGGCGGCCCAAAATATGGCCAAGTCCTTCCTCGAACAACGTCGTGCGACGCAAGCTGCTCAGGTCACCACACCTCCTGCAGCAGCAGCATCATCCTCAAGACCCAAAGCTGTAGTTAGGAAGACGTCGTCGCCGCCAAGCATGGAAACCAGACCCGAGAGGAAAAGCTGGGGGGAGTGGATTGGTGGGTACAGTATGGCGATTTCGAGAGCGGTGAAGAATATTGAGTCCGAGGCTGCAATTGAGAGTCAGAGGGTTGGGAGGACGGCGGCTCCGAAGAGGAGTGCGAGTATGGCGAGCAAAAGTACATCTATGACTGGTGGTGCGAAGAGGCCGGGTATGAAAGGAAGACAGGGGAACTTGAGCAGTGATCAGGTGCATGGCTTGATGAAATGAATGTATACATGATTGGGGGATTCAGTATGGTATGTTTATTGGCGTTAGGGGGCTTTACATTCTTGTAGCATACACAACTTTGCGAAAATAGAGACTATCTAACGAGAATCTCGCGTAAACCACGGACTATTCCAGAGCTTTAGCTTCACCGGAGAAGGGACCGGGCCAAGGGCTATCGACTTCCGTTTTCTCGTTATAAGATTGAGAGGTCGGGATTCTTATTGCCCCATCGCATGTCATATAACTTCTGCAACTGGTTTCCCCCCAGATGTTGTTGGTGAGGAGGTCGCACGCCCGTTCGGCAAAGCTGCCCTCGGCGCACTTACCCCGACTCGAGAAGGAACGTTCCCCGCTTCGCTAACCCACGCGGTACTCCAGCCAACTCACAGCTCAAGCACGAGCATTCACAATGTGACTATAAAACGGATGGATGTGTATTCCTTATTGTCTCTACAAACCTTTAACTGCTTTCCATTGAATCAATTGTATCGTATCGAGTTTCACACGGCCTCACAATGGCAGCACGTCAGCCCGGACTTCAAGATGTCCAAAGTAATACTACTGCTTTCTCGGTGGAAGGGAAGACGGCTATCGTAACTGGTGCTGGATCAGGTAAGAAATTGAATGCCAGGGGAATATAAATCTGCTACTGACTTAGGATGCAGGAATCAATTACTGCTTCGCTGCCCTACTCCTGTCTCGCAACTGCAACGTTCTCATCGCAGATCTCGCTCTTCGGCCCGAAGCACAAAAGCTCATCGACCAATACACTTCAAAACCTCGAGCGGTATTTCAAAAGACTGATGTAACGGACTGGCCACAGCTCGAACGCATGTTTGAAGTTGCGAACAAAGAGTTCGACAGCATTGATATTGTGTGCCCCGGGGCTGGCATCTACGACCCACACTGGACTAACTTTTGGCACCCTCCCGGAAGCGAAAAGTCGAAAGATGGTCCGGATAGTGGCCGATATGCTACTCTCGATATCAATGTCACCCATCCGATTCGGACGACCCAACTCGCTATCGCCGACTTCTTGAACCCGAAGAATGGGGAAAAAGCTAGCCCAACGAATCCGAAGCGTGTCTTGATCGTTAGCAGTATAGCAGGACAGAATCACAATCTGAACACTCCGATCTATGTAGCAGCGAAGCATGCCATGAACGGCTTCGTTCGCTCTCTGGGAACGCTCGACTCCACCTTCGGCGTCCGTGTAAATGGCGTTGCGCCAGGCTTAATAAAAACGCCGCTTTGGACCGATCATCCGGAAAAGATGACATATATCGACACGGAAAAAGACACGTGGGCAACTCCAGAAGAGGTCGCAGAGGCGATGTTGCGACTGCTGGAGGAGGCGGAACTAGGCGGAGGAACGATTCTGGAAGTCGGTGCCAAGCAGACTCGGGTCGTGGACGCGTTCAACGATCCGGGACCGAGCGGTGCAGGACATGTTGTTAGCAATCTGCAGCAGAGCTACGAAGAAGTGTACGGATGGCTGGCGCAGGACGGGTGGGGGAAGACGAAGGCGCTGCTGTGAACAATGTGCAAAGCTCCGCGGATTGCCGGGGGAATGCGATCGGACGCGGACCGGTGAAGAAGCAGGATGAGGCTTGCGGGTGGACACGAGGTAATAATCTTCAAATACCGCCGGTTTTTTTCCCTTCAATCTCTTGGCGTCTCGATTGCGTGAGAGGAAAAGTCTTCGTCAACTTCGTACGAAGCCACGGCGCATTACACATCTGGGAGTCATGGTGAGATCGTGATTATTCAACACCAGAAATGCTGTGCCATGATATGTGCGCTTGAAGTCGGCGGCAGGAAGCATGGGTGAAAGCATCGGTGAAAGCATCGGTGGTGGCAGGGCTGGCTAGTAATGCGCTGATTGATGCGATGTCCCGGCCGGCGCGTCGCCACTGTGACGATGGTCGAGGTCACTTTTTGTGGAGGGGCAGGCGCATATGATCGCCGGAAGCTGCCCTCCAAGCAATTTCTTCCCAACAACCTCCGTTTACACACTCCCACTCTTCTCCCTCCAGTTTGCATCAAAGAACAACCTCCAATCCCTCACACATACACACGCCTGACAGAATGCCCTCTTCGCTCGATCAATTGAAGGCCACTGGCACCGTAAGTAGTACCCCGCCATACATCGCCGTCACCCCGCCGGCCAGGCCGGAGACGTGCGACATCACGCCGAATTGTCATATCCGCGTGCCATTGGAAGCGATCTAACCTATGGCTTCTAGACCGTCGTCTGCGACTCTGGCGACTTTGCGACCATCGACAAGTACAAGCCGCAAGATGCCACGACAAACCCCTCGCTCATCCTCGCCGCGTCTAAGAAGCCCGAGTATGCGAAGCTGATCGATGCCGCCGTCGAGGCCGGCAAGAAGCAAGGCAAGGACATCGACTCCCAGGTCGATGCTACACTGGACAACCTCCTGGTGCAGTTTGGCAAGGAGATTCTACAGATCATCCCCGGAAAGGTGTCCACTGAGGTGGATGCGCGATTTTCTTTCGACACCAAGGCTTCAGTAGACAAGGCCCTGCACCTCATCGAGGTACGTTGATCCATCGCAGAGGAAATGTTTGACAGACACTGATTCACGCAGCTCTACAAGGAGATCGGCATCCCCAAGGAGCGTATTCTCATCAAGATTGCCTCGACATGGGAGGGCATCAAGGCCGCCCAGATCCTGCAGTCGCAGCACGGCATCAACACCAACCTGACCCTCATGTTCTCTCTGACCCAGGCCATTGCCGCCGCCGAGGCCGGCGCCTACCTCATCTCGCCCTTCGTCGGCCGCATTCTTGACTGGTACAAGGCTGCGACCAAGAAGGAGTACTCTGCCAGCGAGGACCCCGGTGTCCAGAGCGTGCAGGCCATTTTCAACTACTACAAGAAGTTCGGCTACAACACCATCGTCATGGGTGCTTCCTTCCGGAGCGTCGGCGAGGTTACCGAGCTCGCTGGCTGCGATTACCTAACCATTGCTGTAAGCCCCCCATAGCCCCATACCGATGTACCAAATGCTGACCTTCTGCCAGCCCAACCTACTCGAGCAGCTCTACAACTCCCAAGACAGCGTGCCCAAGAAGCTCGACGCCTCAGGCGCCAACACCACAGACATCGAGAAGAAGACCTACATCGACGACGAGGCCGAGTTCCGATTCTTCTTCAACGAGGACCAGATGGCCGTCGAGAAGCTGCGCGAGGGTATCTCGAAATTTGCCGCCGATGCCGTCACGCTCAAGGACATCTTGCGCAAGAAGATCGAGGCATAAGTGTGTAGTGGGGCTCCGACATCGGGTCGTTTTCTAGTTATTATTGATTGGTTGAACACCACGGGCAATTTGGCATATCTATATCTATTATGTGCTTGCTTTCTCTACGACAACTCATGCTCTGCGTTGATGAGATTGGAACTGCTGGAAACGTAGCAAAAGCGGCTAGACAGTTGAATGTATTGCATACCGTGGTCTGAACGTCATACGATATCTCCACGACACATGGGCGTGAAAACAGTGATAGGCTGTGACATTTTTTGTCAGAGAGGGGCTACCGCATTGTTCATTATTCATTCGCAGGACCTAGGCTCGGAATTAAGACCGGAAATGGCGTTCGTGGCGTCTTCTTACAGTTGCGTCACCCCGAGCATGCCCCGCCCAGGTGGGGGTAACAGCTCTAACGACTTCTCTTGCTTCCCCTTCCTACTTTCCACCTCAGCTTCAAAATCACGATACTCACGCCTCTAACAACACACCTTTCTATCGAATAATTTCATCTAAAACATACAACCGTCATCATGGTCAAAGCCGGTACGTCTAAACTCTTTCCGGAGAGAGTCTTGCCCGATGGGGTGAAGCGGGGCAGTCGGAAGAGAGAAATTGAGCACATTGTTGTCCTGTTACACAGACTACGAGGGTTCTGTGTACGGTCCGATAGATCAATTGGTGCTCTCTCATCTTTCCGAGCACATTGACGGATCCCTGGGTGGTGATGGGTGCATTCATGGGGTTCTCTGAAGCTGCCCCGCATCTCCCACTCCCCACTTCATCGATGAACGCGGAAGAAGAGGGATACAACAGCGCTTGAGAGGAGAGTATGCCAGGATGGAATCGAAGCTAATCCGGAACTGTAGTCGCCGTTCTCCGTGGAGACTCCAACGTCAAGGGTACCGTTACCTTTGAGCAGGACAGCGAGTCCGCCCCTACTACCGTCTCATGGGACATCACTGGCAACGACGCTAATGCCGAGCGTGGTATCCACGTCCACGCTTTCGGTGACAACACCAACGGATGCACGTCTGCGGGACCTCATTGTAAGTCCTAACCACCCACCAGTTCCTATCCTCCCCCTCTTCCCCAACTCTTTTCCAGCCGCAGATTGGGAAAGGAGACAGTCTAGAGGTGGGAATTAAGGAGAGTAAGCTTGTGCTGATACGAAGAACAGTCAACCCTCACAGCAAGGAGCACGGTGCTCCCACCGACGAGAACCGCCACGTTGGTGACTTGGGCAACTTCAAGACCGATGGCCAGGGTAACGCTCAGGGACAGACGACGGACAAGTTGATTAAGCTCATCGGTTCCGAGAGCGTTATTGGCGTACGTATTTCCTCCCATCGTCCATCGACCCTCCTATCTCCTACCCATTTCTAGCTTCCCATGAATATTGTTACTGATGTTCAACACAGCGCACCATTGTCGTCCACGGTGGCACCGATGACCTCGGCAAGTCCGACCACCCCGAGTCTAAGAAGACTGGTAACGCTGGCCCCCGCCCTGCCTGTGGTGTCATTGGTATCTCCTCTTAAACACACAAAACATCAACTTGCCGACTGTTCTTCGGCTTCAGCTCGTTGGATCATGGAGATATATGGCGTTCAGCAGCCTGAACATACGAGAATGCGAAATAGGGGACTATCTGCTCTGTAAGGTTAGCCGTTAGCTTTGAGAATAGATAAAAAACACCTCAATCTTGCCCTTGTATGTGTTACTGTTCACGCCGATGGACTAGGACCTGTTCATGTCCGAAGTGAAATATTAATATCGCTATCTATTGATGCAGCTATCGATTTCCTCGAAAATGCGCTAACTTCCCGCGGGGAAGTTTGAATGGCGAACGTGATGATAATAGGCGAATGAGAAAGCTGAAGGACGTCAACCGCGCCATCACAGTGGATATACCCAACGCCGCATGCACCGTAATGCATCCCATCCTATGCTATCATATGCCTTAATTCCTCTTCCTCAACTCACTCGCCTCAGTATCCCCATCAATAGCGGCGGTCCTTGGTAGCGGCACGCCATTCCCCGTCCCACTCACATGCGATAACCGGATGAGTTCCTCCAGCATGCTATCCCTCGTTCTTTTCACCAACGCATCCACATCCGCAGCTGTCATCCCCTTCGTCGGTATTGCCGGCAGGACACTGACATCAATGGTCCCCGGGTGGAAATGCTTCGCCTTCACGTTCAACACGTGGCTGTAGTTCGCGCATACTATGGGCACGATAGGGACTTGGGCTTGTATGGCGAGGTGGAAGGCGCCCTTTTTGAAGGGTAGGAGGTCGGGCTTGTCGTAGTAGGAACGCGTTCCTTCGGGGAAGATGAAGACGTTTTGGCGCTCGGTGCGCATGGTGTGGGCGGCGGAGTCGAAGGCGGCACGTGCAGTGGTGCGGTTTGCGCGGTCGATGAAGACGGTCTTTGAGAGGACCACTGAGGAATGTTAATGGGCGAAGGAAAAGGAGGAGGAGAGAGGGACGTACTGAACCAGCCGAGTAGAGGGACCCATTTTAGGGACGACTTTGCCGTTACGGAGGTGTATTTTGGGAATGTGCAGCCGAGCATTAGAACGTCCATTTCACTGTGCAATTGTTAGCAGGTAGCTCCTCTTGAGAGCATATGTAAATTCCGCTCACGTCTGATGATTCCCCACGAGCACCACCGGCCTCGTTGCCAACGCCTCCTCACCACCCCTCCGTCCACCCTCTATCTTCCCACTCTCTGTGATCCTGAACGTGACCCCAGTGCTCAGCCACATAGTCCACTTGAACGCCCTTGCGACGGTCCATTGACCCAGACCCCCATAGCCTACTATGCGCAGCGCAATGCTGGCCACAACGCCGTAGGACGCGCAGATGCACATCATAATCATACTCGTAACGCAGAAGGCAGCGAACCCAGCCTTTTGCCCAAGCTTGCCCGGGAGGATGATGGCGAGAACGCGTAGGAAAGTGACGGTGAGCGTGGGCAGCGCCATGAGGTATGCGAGCCACATGGCGGGTGTGATATTGGAGAGGATCGAGGTGCTGGAGCTATGCGGGGGGCATTCGAGGGCGGGTCAGCGTGCCTATGTATATCTTCGAGGTTCGCAGGTATAGTATAAGGCGGTGAGAGGTGTGCGGTGGCAGAAGAGACGTGGAAGTGATAGGTAGGGCTGGTGTGGGAGGCTGGGCGGGGCTTTGGGTAACTTTTTCGTCGTTGAGACGCCGAGGTTTGGTGCTGGGGCTCGCTAAGCGGAGTCCCACAGTTGATGGGACGCAAGGATTATGCACTTTATCTATTAAGCTTATATTAGTCCTCGAGGCATGCAATTGCTACCATGGGAAGGGTGTGTTGAAAAGAGAGTGTGGGGTACAGGGCAGGTGAGAGCGAGCGCGTGTGCTTGCTGCATAACGGACTTCTCAGCATATCCATTTCCAGTGTGCGCGTGACGGCGGAAATCACCGACAGGGGATTCGGCAGCATGTGAACGTCATGAGTATCGCCAAGATCAGAATGATGTCGATGTTTCATGTAAGAATGTTGTGGGTGTATCAGCAAGAAACTATCTATACGAAGCGAGTGGACGACACATTGTCTACCCTTACGGTGTTGACGCCCTCAAAGGTCACCCGTCCCATCAACATATTCCTGTTGGCTATCCACCCCCTTTCTATTGCTCTCAGAAGGACTCATATACCGGCTCTTATACGACATCACCTGCACAGTTTGGTCTCCGTAGCGCCTTGCTTCCTTCCTCTGCTTAACAACTTCCATCATGGAGATCCCGAAAGCCAGCACATCGACCAGGAAAATGGGAACGAGCATCCATCGCCAAGCAACCATGTTCGTCACCTTGCCCGCGATAGTGTCGCGTTGATGGTGGTCTGCGAGAGGGAGACTGAGCACGGCTTTGTACCACGTCTCGGGCGTCCATTTGTCAGCCGGGTAGGGTACGTTTGATTGCGCGATGAGAGAAGATATATGTTGATCCTGTGTTTGGTTCGTGACTAGGAAAACGAAGATCAAGGCAGAGAGAGTGAAGAGGACGGCAAGAAATTGAAGTACGCAAAGCGCGAGGAGTGTCTTTGAAGGAGGCTGCATCAATGTTAGTATGGGTGCGAGCTGTAAATGGAGAGAATAATGTACCTTGCCCTGTCTGTGCCGCTGTCGGAATGCGACGAGCAGACCGAACAATCCGAGGAAGAAACCGTAGCCTGCCACTCCGTTGCTGGTGTGGCCATGATCGACCCAAAGATGCTCTGGCAGGACGTGGAGTTCGACGTTCTTATTAGGCCATGCTACTTTGTAGTGAGGAACATGGTCTTTACAAGACATACTTTAGCTATTGTTTCAAACGTTGAAGGGTAATTGGCAACCTAGCCAGTGCTTCTTTACGGACTTACGTTTTTGATCGAGTAGGAAACCCACCATAGAGCTGATTAGGCCGAGATTGGCGATTGACAGCGCGGAAAGAAGACTATTCGAGAGGAAGATACTGAAAAAGGCCATGTTGGTGAGTTTTGAGTACTACTCGACTTTGAAATCTCAAGAAGCACTGAAGATGAGATCGACAGAATTGATCAACCCAAGTAGTCTTTCGTCCTCGTCGCAACAAAAACAAACTCCAGTCAGTCGTGCCACCTCTAGATATACACCTCTCAACATCGGATGTTCCTCCAGCCTGATTGTTTACCTCAGCTCGACTATCTTAGCACACGCCTGCTAAAGTGTCAGCAATGGGGCGAAGTCTACATCCACGAATTAGAAATGGACTTGGGGGAGCTAACGCGCGCACCGCGCACTTATTTTAGAGCTTGATCTCGTGGAGGCTGGCTCAAAAAGAAGACTGACATGCGAGCTCGACAGAAATAGATGCTGCTGCTGCGGGTGCTGATAGATCGCTCCAGATGAGCCTCAGGTTTGGTTGGAGAGGGTCAAAATACTCCGCCAATTCTGCTGCACTCTATCAACAGTTTAATTCGAAACCAGTGTCTATGCATGAAGTAATGTGTCTCATTGTTGTTATAGCCTTGTCCCAGAGCCTTCTTTAATTGTTGAACCCACTCATAGAAGGCTATAATGCATCTCCTATCATAGAGCTATCGCACTTGATACCCCTCTTTTATTACAAGCCTCATAGTTTCTAGTTTCACTAGATTCTTTACCGTTAAAACCATCAGAACTTCGAATACTCTAGCTATATATTGACATATAAAGCAAAATATGCATTGTTGTTGCAGCGGCCTGGGATCCTGTGGCGCTATGATACATACTACAAACTTCAATACAAGTGAAACAAAAATGGCCGATCGGGAACCCAATGAGCTGGAAAGAGGTAAGAAACATAGCGAAAACGCGGTCAATCGAATGACATCAACACAGGAACGGTGGAAGATTCGACCAGATAGTGGTTTCTATCATTACTTACTATTGGATATGTACTGTAGAAGGACAATTGAATTAATTATGAGCTCTTTTCCTAAATCAAATATCCCATCCGCTTGAGAATGCCCACCGCAAGTTCCCAAGGATCAACCCAAGGTATTTCGAAAAGGCCCCATCCCGAGGTCTCTCAACTCCTTGCATTCCTTGAGCTTCCTTCCATCACAAATACATCAAGATAACATTTCTATTTCGAACTGCTCACCGTCCATGGTAAACTTGTTTGCCCATTACAACACGTCTCATCCCTCTGTGTCTATGAGACCCCGTCCGATTTCGTCTACAAATGTCCGGTGCAAACATCATGCATCATGATTTCTCAAGCCCCCAATGTCTTGGACAACATGTTACAGATTGACAACAGGGCAATTGCTAGAAATGCTGTCACGAAGCGGAGACACTACGTCAGTTCGGCATATTCACGCCTTCGCCTGAGGTATGACCTACCTTGAGGCCTTTCGACCCAGCAACTGCATAGACGCTCGAAGAAAAAGATCTCCGCAACCGATACATATCCATCACTATTACATTGCTTCCAGAAGATACCCTTGCATCTTAAGACCTCAGAGCGGAATGTCTCTCGCCCCAAGCTAGCCATAAGCCGAGGCGCTGGGACGATAGGTACCAGCACAATCCCGATGCTTTTTAAAGCACATACTCATGCTGGGTCCAATGTGCCTTTATTAATGACTTGCAGAAAACACCCGAGTGTCCAATCGCGGTTTCTCGAAGCAGCGAGCGCGGTTAACGCACGTGCCACATCTGCTTCGATTTCGGGCGCTCCCGACCAATCGTTCCTGTATTACCATCATTTATCAATACCCGGGTCTTATTTCACAAGACAGTTGGGCACACGGAGTAGAAAGCAATGCTGGTATGAAGTCACAAAGCCGAAAAGTCACTGTCTTGCCGACTTCCACCAATGCCATTCCTTCGGCTCGAACCGCGTGGTTGGGTAAGGGAGCGGCACGGTGCTCTTGAAACGAACTATCACATCTTTGTGTATACCGAGACCTTTGATAAAAGATCATCTCTAGCATCATATAGCTACGGATACTCAAAAAGCCGACATGCCAGACGTGCCATCTTTGACAGTTTTGGGTCTTTTCATAGATCTCATGCACCGAACTCCTGGGCCGAATCCCCCTCCCCGAGTTGAACTCACTCACAAAGCTTCATGAATTAAGCTTTTATTGGCTGCGAATCCATCTTTATCGATGCACCCTCCCCGTCAATCTACGCGGAGCATACCAGTGCTGCCGAGCATATACACATCGTTTCCTACAGACAGTAACCCAAGTAGCAGGAACACATCGGCAAACGATTCTACTAGCACCTGTGTTGAGGATGGGATTGAGTTGGTCCCTATCGAGCGATCTAATAGTACATGTGGGAAGATACTATCACCGGGCACCGAAGAGAAAGAGGTCATCTCCAGTGCAGAATTTCCACACGCATCAACAAAAAGTTTGCCAGATCTGCCTCGAGGCAGGTGGGGAAAGTCACCAAAGTCATCATGCGGTCGGTGTCCAATTAAGTGTCGCATCTTGGTGTTGTTCGCCGTAAAAACTAGTATCCTTCTCATAATCCTGAGCTGCTTGCTTTCAATACAGGGACGAAAGGCTCATGGGTCAGTGCTATTTAAATACATGTTAAGCTAGTTACTGACATGGCTTAGTTCGAAGGCTGAAATGCAGCCTGATAATCCGGAAGCCCCACCTATCCCCAATATTCGAATCAAACAGGGAACTTTTGCCGTTGCACTTAGCAACGCACGGAAGCAGAGTTCTGCTTGTCTCGAGAGGAACAATGAGTCTGCAGCATGGGCTTGTACGACTGATGACATCCTACGAGTGAACGTCCTCCCATCGGGACAACCAGGTCAGAATCTCATCTCGATCGAGCCATCTTCCAACATCGACTGGACGTCATACGGCCAACGACCTTTATCAATATCACCTACCATACTGACGCCGGCCAAGGACTCTGAATTACCCGATAATGGACCAGGATATCATTTTCGAACCACCTACGATCGCATGGTTTTGATCAAGGATGACTCACTACCTATCGTAAATGCGGCATCGAATCGAATGGGTACTGGGCACTCTGCCATTCAGGAAGGAGATCAACCGTGGCTTTGTTACTTCAACGAAACGGTCGTCGAGGGCTACATTTACGTTTCTCGACGCTCCGTATCCACCAACAAGAGTATAAGCTCTCTATCTGCAAACTCAACGAAGATGTCGGATATTCCCTTTCTTCCTTATACATTCAAGATTACCGAGGAACGAATATCCAATAGTACAATGCCGTATTGCGAACTCCAGATGATTTCAAAAGACAAGAAGCTGGTGTCGAACGGGACAAACACGCTAATACTTGCTCTCAGTGAGCCTATATTTGTATCGGATGATGTCCAGATGGATCGAAATTTGAGAAAGGGCCAACGAAAAAGAGAACAAACGTCCACCGGAAAATCTTGCCAATGCGAATGGGTCGTACAATGATAGCTCGCCGTCACAAACTGGGTCATCAACGAAATACAAAGAACGGTCTGCGACATCTGGAGGCCTTCTTACAATCACTATTATACGATTCAATGATCAATTCATCAATGTCTTAAAAACCTGATAAAATAATCGCGGAGATGGTGGTTTAGATCTTATATTCCTCCTTTCTATATCTCATTTTTGTAGCTTCAAAGGTTTCACTATGATTATTATTATGTACGGGATGCACGAACTGTCCAAGGCGATGTGTCACCACCTAAGTTGGTGTCAATGTTTTGATAGGCTATTGGGTACAGAAGCATACCCCCTACATCCCGATAATATCTTTGCCTTGTTTACAAGGGATACATCTTCCTCAATCCTTCTACACTAGGTAGTTGGTAGTGTCAAATTTTCTGTGACTTTTGGCCCCCATCGTCATTGTCTATGTGGCCCTACTATTGAAGTTCCGACCTCTGCCACAAACTTTGGAAAAAGCGGAAGGTCGATGACGTTCAAAATCCATCAGGTTTGAAATCGCCACTCATTCTGCCTCACCGCCTTCCCTTTTCCCTATCCCCTCACTGGAAAATCCCATACATGTCCCGCATAAGCAAGCTTAGACACGGCACGGCACTTCTTCCCCGACAAGCCTTTACATGCCGAGCATGATGCCCAATCATCCTCCCCACAACCCAACGACGGGCCGAGTGACGGATGTAGATAGGTATAATTCTAGTCGATGTCTTTTTTGTACCTGTAAGGTAGCTGGGCATGCCTGGAACGAAGAAGAAATGTGTAGCGTCCTAGAGGGTTACGTAGAGTGAGACGCTGCCTAATGGTGGATTCATGTCCCGGTAGGAGCCGAGGCATGGTGTCGGCGCTTAGCGTCGCCCACAGGTGTTGTATGCTGTGAACATGTGATCTGAGCAGGACTTCGGGAGATACATTCATCTAGACTTCCGGCTTTCGGTACTGACATCCGAATATGGGTAAACTTTTGCGTTGTTCACCCAAGGGCTCGACCGGGGCATGGAGTACAGGCACTTTACCAGGATTCGTTGGCTGCATGAATGTGCACTAAGGTTTAAGTAGAATGTTTGGTATCGCCGGGCGTTGGACGGTAAGAGCCCGTTTACCTGAAGAGGAAAGCGTGAAAAGTCAGTCATGAGACAGTCATAGTAGCCTTAATTTTGACATGGACTAGTCGAGCTTCGTTTACGCGCGTGATATAAGTTTCTTGGTAGAAGTGAACCTGAAGTGTTAGAAATCTTGGCTCAGGCGTGTGAAACCTTCTCCAAGGAGAGGATTACTGGACGTACCGCGATTCTTAGTAGGCGCAGACATTGAAGGCAACCTTTGCACCTCAGCTGAACATGATGAGATGAGAGGATGACTATAAGAACTTGTCAGTCGGGTGATGCTCTGCCGAGGGAGCGATAAAGAAGTGAGTGTGGTGTAGATTGCATGATGGGTTTTGTGAGCCAGATGTCTGACAGTATGAGGTTTGCTTGAAGCGTTCCGTGTATGAGAGTGGTATTCTATGTTTGAACTGCAGATGGAGGGGTGAAGTACATGCGGAATCGTCGTTATTGCTAACGAAAGAGCGTCGCAGCTTTGCAGGGTCTGACGACATAGCGCAGTGACCCCACTGTATCTCTGTGGCTGAATGCTCGGCTGTTGTGAATAAGCAAAAAGCAGGTATGGAGAGGTACGATACAACTCTGCTGCGGCTACTCGGCCTCGTCACTTGATCTCGTGAAGGCAAGTCACAGTGACTCGAGAAATAGTGCAAATGTGATGGAGGACCATGACTCCCGGTTCGGATAGAGAGAGGGTGAAAGTGCTGGCCACACAAGGGGCTTTCCACGGTACACAAATCACGGCTGGTTAGAGATGGAGTGGCACAAGAAGTGAAGTACCGGAGACCCTGGATGGGACCACGTGGCGAGTCGAAGGAGTACAAAGGACCATCAGTGATGCTTCAAAGCAGAAGCACGATTTCCCAACTTTGGACTTGGACGTGATGGTGAGCCAGCTTAGTTGGCTCTGGAAGCTGATTGGAGGCGGGGCAGATGGTGAATTTGGGCAGTGCCGACACGATCGAGCCTATCAGGGCAAAGCAGGGATCGCAAGCGTTGGACACCTTCACGTGCCCGTCATCATGGCAGCGGGCAGCGACGTCTGTGATGGTGGTTCGGACGGGAGGAGCACGAACCGGAGTTGGAGATTGGGCTGGTGGCAGTGGCCGGGAGAAGGCGGGCGTCGGCAAGCCGAGAGAGAACAGTTGAGACGGAGACGATGGCGTGATTGGCGGGCGCGGACGGTCGTGGACGGGCGTGGGCGCTCGTATCCTGTGGCCTAAATGCTGACGTGAAAACCGGATGGATGCAGAGTCGTTGATAAACGTCTAGCGAAGCTTGACCACGACGTGCAGCGATGCCCCATGAACGGGCGTTCGACGGACGGGCATCAGCTGGGGTGGATGAAGATGGGCGACCCACCTCCTGAGCATCGCTTGGGAGCTTGGGAGCCTGGGAGGGGGATCGTCGAGCGGCCGGCCTCGCGCGTGATTCGCTGCTCTGGGCTCTCAAGCGCCAGCGGACTGGGATTGGGAAGGCTTGGAGGGCAAAAGACGGCCGCTGCGACGGCCGCGAGCCTTTCAGAATGCAGCCACACGGTGAACGCTTGGGGCCGGAGCCAGGTCCGACTTGCGCAGAGCAGGACACCTGCACCCTGGGACGGTGGATATGCCGGCGGCAATAGCCTGAAGCTCTGGCCTACCTAGCTCAGGGGCGGTGCTCTGGGTGTCTGGGTGTCTGGGTGTCTGGATGTCTTGGGACTATCACCTATTATTATTATTATTATTATTATTATTATTATTGTTATTATTCGGAGGGTGTTGAAACTCGATGTATGTATGTATGTGTTGAGGGCAACAAGAGGAGAGGAAGAAGAGTGGAGCTACAGGCTGGATCTTGGTACCGTGGCCACACAGACTGCGGTGCGGCTTGCCATGCACGATTCCACGATGGAGGGCACACATTGTGTGTATGTGTGTATGTGTGTATGTGTGAATGTATGTATGTAGGGGCGGAGACGGCGTCTCTGCTGGTCGCGGCTCGCTCGACGTGGCCGGCTATCAACTCCAGGAGAAGTTGTTGAGAGGACGCAACGGGGGGCTAGAGAGGGGGACACTCAGAGCACCACTCAGGGCAGCGTCATATTGCTCGTCTTGCAGGCTGCGACGCATCCACAGGTCGAGCCGTACGACGCTCGGTGGTACTACTGCCCACACTGCTGCCCACACTGCTGCCCACACTGCCCACAATCAAAGTGCTCCAGCAGTCGACAACGGTCCCCCGTCCGCCTCCTCCTCGCCCTCAGAGCTTGTTATCGTTATTATTGCCCGCACACCCACTACTCCCGCCCACTCCCATCCACTGCCGCCCACTACTCGCCCACCACTCACTCACCCACTCACCCACTCACCCACTCACTCACTCACCCACTCACTCACTCACCCACCCACCTGCCCTCTTCCCCCGTGCGCCGTGCCGCCCTGCCTGCATCGCGCCCTGCCTGCACCGCGCTCTGCACCGCATCCCACGCTGTCCTCTTCTGGAGCCTGCGCTTTTGCCATCGTCCATCCCTTCGAGCCTTTGCCTTCTCCAGCACCCGTCACCCGTCACCCGCACCCGCTCCGGACTGTCCCCCAGTGATCCGAGCGCGCCCTCGAGTCTGCGGCCCAAAAGTCCCCATCCAAAATTCCCTCTGCACCTCGCATCATCATTGGCCTCCTGCACCGTTTCCAACACTGCCTTCCCAATCACTGCCGCGACATCGCTGCATGCACATCCTCAGCTCTAGCGCCCGCTACGCCCTCGCTCCCAGGCCTGCAGCTTATTAGGGTTATTAGGCGTGCCCACCAGCCGCATCCCCAGTCACAGTCGCAAGACGCTCCTCGCCGCGCATCGCACGCTCCGCACGCACACTCACTCGTCACTCGCCTGCCCGTCCACGGAACGCCGCAGAAGTCCCAGTGCCAGTGCAGCGGCCGCGCGCAGGGCTGCATTACTGATATCGCACACCCGCGCCTCTCGCCGTCTGGGTGGGTGCGCCTGCCGTGCTGTTGGCGCCCGTCGAACCTGGAGCCAGCCATAGCGACGTTTCGAAGCTGTTTTACCCCCCAGAGTCGGTCTCTCTCCCCGTCAGTCCGACACCTCACGGTCCGGATCGCTTTTGCATCTAGCCCGTCCCAGCCGCTTCCAATTTTCGCTCTTGTTCGCTTCGCACACCCTGAGCACGCCGAGCACGCCTCGCACGCCTCGACCATCTCGTCCGTCTCGCCCGCCCCATCCGCCACCAACGCTGCTGCCCTTTGTCTCCACGACTGCCGCCAGTCCGCCAGACCGCCGCAATACCGCCCGCACAAAGGAAAAAATGGCCGGTGGGCCGAGTCCGACCAGCACCAGCCCCTCGAACCTCTCCAACAGCCCGTTCCTGCACGGCTCCCTGAGCTCCTCCACCTCGTCGTCGCCGCCCAAGCTCTTCCCCTCCCAGAACACCATGACTGCCGACGTCTTCTCTGCGTCGCATACCTACAGCATGCACGCGCCCATAGGCGAGCGCCGTGCGCTGGACAAGACCGGCCTGACCCTGCTCTCCTTCAGCCAGGCCGAGACAAGCCCCGAGCCCAAAGGCACCCACGCCATCTACCTGCGCAAGCTGCCGTCCAACAGCGACAGAGATTCGCTGAGCAACATCTTGCTTTTCGCAAAAGACCTCATCGAGTGCGAACTGGTCCCCGCTCCGAAATACGAAGACAAAGGCTTCGCCTCGGCCATCGCGCGCTTCGGCTCGCTCGAGAGCGCAAAGGAGGCGCGAGATCTGCTGAACGGCAAGCGCATGAACGATGCGACGCTGATCGTCGAGATGGTGCAAGACAGTCTCCCCGGCGCGATTGGCTTCAGGCGCAACACAGTAGACAGCGGATCCGTTCGACAGCCATCCGTTTCCTCAGCATCTGGGATCTGCGGGATCACCACCAATGGTCGACAATCTTCGCGGTATAACGGCACTTTCCAGAACATGGAGAAGATGTCTCCACCCAACGGGACCCCGGGTCTTGGCAACGGGGAATTTCCGGTCCAGAATCTCTTCTCACCAACATCACCAGTCAACACGTCCTTCACCCATCGTAATCTCGGCAAGTCCGTCATCAACGACGAAGCGGACGATGATGACGGTCTTCTGAACGAGTCCATTGGATACGCGACCGGTGGTCCACCAGTCCAGTCGACTATGCAACGCCGGACGACGAACCCCTCCAACTCCATCCCCGTATCTCGTTTTGCTTCCCTCTCCCTGCAAACAAACGGCGTGAGTGCAATGAGCTCCCCACCAATGACGAACTATGCTTCGCCGCGCTCTGCCGCCACGATGCAGTCTCCAGCTACTGCCATGTCTGCCATGTCTCCCCACACTATGCCCTCTTCGATGGCCAATCTCGGGCCGAACGGAAACTTTCAGCAGTACCAGCAGCATTTCACCCGACCCACTTACCCTCCAGTTAATCCCGCGGATCAGAATCCGCCTTGTAATACGCTGTACGTCGGGAACTTGCCTCTCGACACATCCGAGGATGAGCTCAAGGCTGTTTTCTCCAAACAGCGCGGGTACAAACGACTCTGCTTCCGGACTAAGCAGAATGGACCCATGTGCTTCGTTGAATTCGAAGATGTTTCTTTCGCGACAAAGGCGTTGAATGAACTTTACGGTCATCCATTGCATAACAGCGTTAAAGGCGGCATTCGTCTCAGCTTCTCCAAGAACCCCCTAGGCGTGCGCACCGGGCAATCCTCCAACATGGGCCCATCATCTGCCATTACCCCGAGCACACCACTTTCCGGTTTTGGCGGCAGTGTTGCCGCTCCTCCCGGCTTCTCCACGGCTACAGGCCCACCTCCCGGGCTTTCGGCTCCTCCAGGTCTTTCGACAGCCAGCCATTCCAACAGCACCTCTGGGTTTAGCATGTATTCCAATGGCGGATTCGGCATGGGCCATAACGATATGGCTAGTCCCATGAGGACTCAACCAATGGCCGCGGGCATCACTACCAGCGTCCCTAGCAACGGTTTTGGCGGTATGAACGGAGGCTACTCGGCGTATATGATGGGACGTTAGGAGCCGAACGCCCAGCACCGGCGACGCCGTCACGAGTGATGACCTGGAGTTTGGGGAAGCATTCATCACTACGGGCGTCCAAACTGTTGTTCATCTATTGTTGCGTTATATCCAGTCACTTCTGTCATTGCGAGGTGTTGTGTTGTTGGGTTTGACTTCATTTCTCATATTGAGCAAGGGCATGGGTAACGGCGTGGAACTCCTTCGTGGCCGAAGTGCTGGACGGGCATGGGCTCCATTTTAAGCATACAGCGATGATTCCCCCTTGCGCGTTGTTTACAGTTTCTGTTGGGAGCGGGCGCTGGGAGTTTCTTGGTTTCATTTGCTCTTTTTTTTTTCTTTCTTCATATTCGCGCCGTTGGGTTGCGTTTGCCATTGCTTCTGCCTGCTGGACTGGTCGGGAACTCGGAAAAGCAGGTTTGCTAGGAATGGTTCGGACGCTTCGCTCGGAACCTTAGGTGTACCTTTCGATTATATGCCCATTTGTGGCTCCCCTTCGACTGTCTATTGCGCGACGGAGTTATCCTTATCGGCCCTGCACACATGGTATGGCGCAATCGCTTCTTGGAATGAGCATGGCTGGACTACATTCGGGTTGAGCAGACATTTACTGCCCTAGGGTGTTTTCATTGCATGGCGGCAATTTTGTTCGGATACCTGCCTTTTTCACTGAGTTGAGAGGCTCCTATTCTTTCGTATGGGTCACGGTTCTAGATCTCATCCATGCTTCAGGGCAGCATGGAGCTACACGATACTGTCCTTACAGCATTTGTTGTTGTTGTTGTTGTTGTTGTTGTTGTTGTCGTCGTCGTTCTTGTTATTGTTGTCGTTGTTGCTAGCATTTACTGGCTTTGCTTTTGATTTATTTTCTACGGCCTCACACAAGACTGGTCTCATACACATTTGACTTGCACTTTGGGAGCGTGAGCGGGTCATAGAACCATACGTAGCAGTACTAATCAACACCTGTCTTTGTGAATTCCATATGCTACACTCCATCATGACATCCTTTGAAGAGGAGACATGTGCTGTGGCGTTTGCCTGCCCTGCAGCCATGACACCGTTCCAAAAGCATCATGCATGCAGATCCTTGCCTGGGCACTATATTCTGGAAGCAGGAACCGCGGAAAGCTCACGATGCCCCCGAAGGGGTCAGGTCTACGTTGATTGGTAGGAAGGATTGAGCACGTGACTACTAGTACCTGTTTCCAAATTTGCTTAGCGCCTTCCATTCTGACATTTTCCGAACCATCACGCACCCATCAACACCATCTCCATCCCACGCCGATCCCGCGCCATCCATTCTCTGCTTGTACAATATTGAGCAATGCGGTAGCACTGCACATTTTGAAGATGCCTCCGCGATTGCGAACCTCCAATTTCCCTTCCGCTGTGACCTGTCCCTCCATCCGCCCTACATCCGTCTCGCAGCCAGCCCAAAAAGCGCGAGAGTTCTCACAGTCATCATGTCGGCAGGTAACACTGCGACGAAGAAATTTTTATGCGTGGCTAAATGGACCCGGGCGGGCCCTCAAGCAGCCAATACCGAATTCGACTAATTATCTGGGAGCCTACGACAAGTACGGCAACCTGGTTCGAGCGAGCCCGGGATGGCAGGTACGGCAGAAGGAGGCACAGAAAAATGCTACTTCGGATGTGGGATCTGAAGCAACAGGAACAGACGGAGATGCAGCACCAGTAGTAGGGCAGGAAGCTGACGAGCCAGACATGGCTGCCCGTCGCCTAGAAGAGGAAGCTCAGGCAGCGGGGAAAAAAGATGAAGATGACAGGCTGCCACCCGAGACTACTGAGGATCTGCGACCCTTCCCACTCAACAGATTCTTCCGAAGTCAAGCTGTGCTGAGCGAGGAGCTGCGCGAGGCAATATACCAGTATATGGTCGACCCCGTCGAGTCCCGTTCAGTACCGGGCACAAGTTCCTACTTTGGTGTGAGCAACGAGCGTGTTGGCGCGGTGCTTCGATTGAAACAGATGGAGAAGGAGTGGATTGCCCAGGTACGTCGCCATCTCTTCTCTCCTTCCCCTTGCAATATGATGAAACCACACAAAATTCGATTAGTCTTTAAGACATCTACATGGTTACACAAAAGACTTTATGTCAATCTGATGATCAGCCCTTTTTGTCGTCCTTCCAGAGTCAAGGAAGATGCACAACAACTGACAGCACTACGCAGGGCAAAACGCTCGCGATCCCCTACTCCAAAGCCGTCCTCGCCATGCTCCCCACTACCCCTCACGTTGGCGACGGTCCCAACAAGCGACCCATGATTCACGAACCCATCAATGATCTCATCGTGCATCCAGCCACGCGTCAACAACTCTTCGTTCCGGTTGCTGAATCAAGGCAATTCACCCGTGTTGACGCTGGAAAGGCGTTTGACAACGATCTTCTCCCCGCTGACGAGCGTATCCCGCACCCGGAAATGGTAAACGTAGAACGCGACATGGTCAACGGGTACGGCGCCGAAGAGCGCTTAGAACGTGCGAAAGAGCGTATGATGACGAGGTTGACAGCGAAGGCGGAGAAGGAGGATGCGCAAAAGAAGGCAGAGAAGGAGGCGCTGACGAGGGTGCCCAAGAGGAGGTGGGACTTTGTCGTTCAGGACATTTCGGTGGAGAGTGTGGGTAGGAACGGAAGGGATCACAGAGGTGTCGGGTGGAGGTATGGATTGCCGCACCAGGACAGGAAGAAGGGACAGGTCAAGATCCCGACGTCGGTGGAGGCGTAAGAGGTGGATTGTATGATATGAAGCACCGTGTCTCTGTATCTGTACGTGGGTATTGTAGCATAGTAGGGCGGGTACATTTAGCGTTTTGTGATATCCGAGGCTCCAATCGAGCCTCCAAGTACATTTCTCGTGCATCATGTGAACAAATGCATCTAACGATATTGTACCTTTTGGCCACCCCTCTTCTCCATCTTCTGCTGCCTTTTGCTCGCACCCGGCTGCGGCACGCCCGCGGCATCCGTAAACCCCCCTCTCATGCCCGTATACGTTGTCCAAGCGGCATACGCACTGTACACGGGCACGATGCCCCAGAACAGCCATGCCCAGTCGCCGAGCAGAGAAACCAGAAGAATGCACCCGTACGTCCAGTACGTCACGTCCCACATGTACTCGGTCAGTCCTTTTGCCTCGAGGTCCTCGCCGGCGCGCTTGACGGAGCCATCGGCAAGAGCGGTCGGGCGCGATTGCCTTTCGAAGATGAAGTTTATGAGCAGTTGGGGGGTGCTGAAGAGGAGGTAGAGGAGCAGCGATTTGCGCGTGTAGGAGGAGCGGAAGAGCAGGGCGCGGAGGAGCCAGTAGAAGAGGTGGATGGCCACGGTGGCAGTCAGGGTCTGGTTTAGGCGGCGGGTGTTGGCCGCGGCGAGGGACTTGGTGGCTTTCTGGGGAGGGAGAGAGTCAGAAGGAGAGGGCCACAGAGGGCTGGCGGGGGCGGGGAGCGTACCTGGGCCATGATGGGCTTGCAATGGGGTAGAGCCGGCGGCGTCGGACAGAATTTCGTATTGTAGATAGAGAGTGGATACTTCGCACAGGCGTTGGCTGGTGGGCGGCAGGCACGGGCCACATTCGCGCCTGCCACTCCAGTTCACAACAACACGGAAGGCACCGCCAAAACACATACACCCCCCAGCCCCACGTGCGCCCTCTCCGCTCCGACCTCACGCGCATACAGTCCCGGCAATGGCGTTCTGAAGCCGGATCATCCCGAACTGCGCGTCGACGGCTTTCCAATTGACTTTGTCGAGCCCGCTCACGGCGTTTAGTACCTTTGTACCTAGCAACAGCTTTACACCGCCAGCAACCAGCCACTCCGCCTTCACCTCGTCTTCCCCGTCTTCCCCGCCTTTCTTAGTCACCGCTCTCATGCCGCATACACGTCGGTAGCCGCCTTTTCTCGACACAACCTCTGCGACTCTGCGCAACGCGCATCGCGCATCCCTGTGCCCTCACCCTCACCATGTCGCCGCCGCCGGGCGTCAACGGCCAGCTGCGGCACCTCGTGCACTACCACCTCGACAACGGCTTCCTAGAAAATGCCCTGTTCTTTGCAGGCCGCCTCCATGCCCTCGAGCCGCGCAACGGCGACGCTACCCACCTCTTGGCGCTCTGCAATCTTCGACTCGGGAGGTACAAAGCCGCCTTCGACCACGCCGTACCAAAGGGACATGCCCCGCACCTGGGCAGCGCATACGTATTTGCGCAGGCCTGCCTGGGCCTCGACATGTATGCCGTCGGGGCGCAGGCGCTGGAGAAGACCCGCGAGCTGTGGGCGGGCCGAAATCACTGGAGTAAGCAAATGCCAGCGGGTGGTCTGAACATGGACATTAACTCTGCTCTGTAGACAAGCACTCGGACACCTCAAGGCGCCATATGCCGGACGCCGCGGCCTGCTACTGTCTCCTGGGAAAACTACATGCCGCTTGCGGCGCCACACAAAAAGCTATCGGCTACTACGTGGAATCACTCAAACTCAACCCGTTCATGTGGGATGCCTTTACTGGCCTTTGCGATATCGGCGCTGTTGTGCGGCCCCAAAATGTCTTCAAGATCACCCCGGAGATGCTAGCGTCAATATCGCATTCGGCACCTAACGGACATACCTTCACCTCGTTCACCTCCCAGGATAGTTATGATACGAAGAATCCCTTTGTGTCAACCCCGGAGGTTGACCCCTTTTCATTACGGCCTGGCGCAGACGTGGGACTGAACTTGGGGGGCGCAAATCTGCTGTCACGACTAAATGGAAGTGCTCCCGCAGAGACCCCTACTTCCAACGGACAGAACATGCACCACGAAGATGCGATGATGGGTGAAGGAGGACTCACCGCAAACGAGCATGCCGCGGAAATACCGCATGCGCCAGTTCGAAAGACGCGGACGCAAGCGTTAAGCGCCAGCGATGAACCGCCAAGGATGCGACCAATAACGAGCAGGACGCGATTCAAGACGGCATCGGAAATGAATGAGAGGACGGAGATCCCTCAGCCAGTCGCCCCAAACGGCCATAAGAGGACTGTTTCGGGCCATTCGACTCATAACGCGCAGCAGCAGAACAATGCGGTCCCTACCGATCCAACAGCCGCTCCTCCCAGAAGGAGCGTCAGGCTGCTAAACACGATAGGCAGCCAAATTCGTGGGACCACTAGTAGCCGACTAGCAGCCGCGACGAGTCGAGACCCAGATGCAAGGGAACGTCGAGAGTTGAGAAGGACGAAGGCGTCAGGCCCGAGAGGAAAACCGGGGTCTGTATCAACAATGGGAAGAGTTGTTAGCGGCAACCGAAAACCTACGGTCGAGGTATCAGAATCGATGAAGCCGGATTCACGGCCTGCAAGCGTAGCTTCAACAATAATAGCACCGCCAAAGATGGCCGTGCCGTCTGATGCAATGCGGGAGCAAGAGGCGTTGAACTGGTTGTTTGATCTTCTTCTGAAAATCGGGTCGGGATACAAATGCCTGGGCAGTTTCGAGTGCGACAAGGCTCTGGAGGCTTTCACATCTGTGTCCGCCTCACAACGAGAGACCCCTTGGGTACTTGCGCAGATTGGCAAGGCATTTTACGAACGATCGATGTATGTGGAGGCCGAAAAGGTGTTCCAGCGAATACGAGACAAGGAACCGTCGTACGTGGAACATATGGATGTGTTTTCGAACACGCTATGGCAGCTGAAGAAAGAGGTGCATTTGGGACACCTCGCTCATACGCTCATGGATCAGGACCGGCTTTCGCCACAAGCTTGGGTTGCCCTTGGAAACGCGCAGTCTCTTCAGCGAGACCACGATCAAGCTATCAAATGCTTCACCCGAGCTACGCAGCTGGATCCCAAGTTTGCGTATGCCTTCACGCTCCAGGGTCATGAGCACATTTCGAACGAAGAGTACGACAAAGCAATGCAAGCATATCGGTGTGCGATTACTGCGGACAACAGGCACTACAATGGCTGGTATGGCATGGGTCAGGTGTATGAGAAACTGGGCAAGTACGATGTCGCAGAGAAGCATTACAGGATAGCGTTTTCGATCAATTCTTCCAATCCTCTACTCGCAGTTAGGATTGGATTAGTAAGTCACTGTCTGAATTCCATCACCGGCAACTACTAACGCTGCTTAGGTCCTCGATCGCCTGAAGAATACCGATGCTGCACTTGCCCAATACGAAGCCGCCATCCGTCTTGATCCCCGCTCAACACTCGCTCGTTTCCGCCGCGCACAGATCCTACTCAAGCTGAACTACCCGGACGACGCGCTTGAAGATCTCCTGTACCTCAAGGACGTAGAGCCTGAAGACGCAAACGTACACTTCGCCCTCGGCCGAACGTACAAGAGGCTGCGGAACCGAAAGGACTCGTTACGTCACTTCACCGTTGCGCTGAGTCTGGATCCCAAAGCGCAGCCGCTCATCAAAGAAGCCATGGAGAACTGGGACAACGATTGCCCGGAGTGGAGCAGCGACGATGAGAGTTGATGGAAACCTATGATATCTTGTCTAAACCATCAATATCCCCCCCAAATTACCTGTACAACACCTATCCTACCCACGGCATTATTACGAATACTGGCGATTGCATCATGATTGATTATACCCCCCCCGTTCTTCCTCTTCCGGTACGACAAAGCATTCCTGGGGCATGGCTTATAAGCGTAATATAGCAACCCTTTTTTGGCATACTGCATTTGGGACCCCGGCGTTATCCCCCTGTACTAGTACATAAGTTTTGCGAAAAAGAATCTTACTAGTCTGAGCTCAGCGATGTGGCCAGACGTTTTTCAACCGATTTACTGTAGAGTTGGTAGTGATGCAGAAGTGCGTAGCAGGAGGCAACGGCTTTGGGAGGGAGCGTTTGACAATGTCAGGCTCAACACCGAATACTCCCAAAAAGGGGGAACTTCTGATTCGAATACGCCGAATAGGACAGGGGCTTCAAAGCTAATACGCCCAAGTCATCAGAGTCCAAGGAGAAAGAAAGGACTTTGGTGTACTACCCGTCGACGAATCAAATGTCGAGCAAGTAGGAGGGAGAGAAGGCGAGAGGAGCAAGTGTGGATGAAGAGAGAGCGGAAGATAGCAAACAATTCGGATCATATTTCCCAAAATGACCATCATGTCCCTCTTAGGCATTAAATGCTTTCTAAGACTAGCAGGCCGCACATATGATGGGTGGTGACACGGTGGTGTGAAAGCGCCGAAGCCATAACTTAGTCAAGGGATTTAGCGTCCAGCCGTGAGTCTGACTCGGACTTGACTGCCCTTCTAAGTTCTCAACAACCAGGACCCTGCCAAGGCTCGCGTCGGCCACCAACCGGACCCGGCAGTGCAGCGGTGGAACGCTGGGGAACTTTTTTCACAACAACTCAACTACCCCACAGCCAACCTGACTCTCCCGTTCCATTCCCTCCTCGCAGCGGACACGTTCATCTCACCTCTGCATAGCTGCAATGTCGGGCATCTTCGCTACCCAGTACGTCCAGGGGGTCTACATCCCCTCGGCGCTGCTGATCATCGGCACCGCTATCATCAAGACGGAGTGGGTGGGATTCGCGGTCGCGCTCGCGGCGGTGCTGGGAGGGTGGAAGGTGTACAGCAATGGTGAGAAGACCGGTATTTGCAGCGTGTGTGAAGGAGGAAGCTGATGTGACAAAGCTCCACGTAAGGTGCTCAAGCCCAACGAGTTCCAGACATTCGAGCTGAAGGAGAAGACAATTCTCTCTCACAACACCGCCATGTACGTGTTCTCTTACCCACAAAATGGACTTCTTCTAATGGATGCAGCTACCGCTTCAAGCTTCCAAATCCGACCGACATCCTCGGCCTTCCCATCGGCCAGCACATCTCCCTCGCCGCGACCATCGACGGCCAACCCAAAGAAGTCGTCCGTTCCTACACGCCCGTCTCCTCCGACGAAGACAGAGGCTACTTTGACCTGCTTATTAAATCGTACCCGACCGGCAACATCTCCAAGCACGTGGCCTCGCTGATGGTGGGCCAGACCATGAAGGTCAAAGGTCCCAAGGGCGCCATGGTCTACACCCCCAACATGGTGCGCCACTTCGGCATGATTGCGGGCGGTACCGGAATCACACCTATGTTGCAGGTCGTCAAGGCAATTATCCGTGGCCGCGACCAGGGCGATAAGACCGAGGTTGATCTCATCTTTGCGAACGTGAACCCAGAGGATATCCTGTTGAAGGAGGATTTGGATGCGCTGGCGGCAAAGGACAAGGGCTTCAGGGTACATTATGTGCTAAACAACCCACCCGAGAAGTGGGACGGTGGTACTGGCTTCGTCACGGCAGACTTCATCAAGGAGAAGTTCCCAGCGCCGGCGAATGATGTTAAGGTCCTGATATGTGGACCGCCACCTATGGTTGCCGCGATGAAGAAAGCGACGGAGAGCTTGAGCTTTGCAAAGGCGAAGCCGGTTAGTAAGCTTGAGGATCAGGTCTTCTGCTTCTAAACGGAGAGCTTGTTGGGCATGTTTGGTGGTTGGTGGTTGCTGGAAGTGCTCGTAAGGAGCATGGTGAATGTTGAGTTGGAAACCACTCTGTATCATGCCAGGTTAAGATGGACGTACATTGACAAGATCTATAGAATAGAATAATGACAACTCGTAATGTATAATTGTAGGTTGCACACGGGTTCTGGACAAGGAAGGCGTAGCCGCTTCCCCGCCTTACCTGCCGAATACAAGGGTGGAGCATGAACGGGTTGCCCCCTCCCCCTGTCGCCCTTAGCGTCTTGGCCGAAAAGACGGCCGATTTCTCAACTCTCTGAGAGTCAATTTTGACGATTTCTGTACGATTTCGAGCTCAATTATGCTGATTTTTGAAGCTGATAGTAGGAAGGATAGTCAAATTGATCAATAGACGCGTAGAAATGGGCGTTTTAGCTCGGATCAACTGTTGATCCGGCCGTGCTGACGTAGGATTGTTGTGATTCCAAGAAGACGCGTGAT